>VURO01015803.1:0-30737 GCA_015108175.1 Pelvicachromis taeniatus
TTTACAGATTTGGTTGACCTCAGAACTGCGCAGACAATGTACAAAGCAGCGAATAAATCTTTGCCCCTCAACATTCAGAACTTGTTCCAAATAAGACCAAATACTCAGACCTGAGAGGAATTCTTATGTTCAGCAAGCCGGTAGTAAGGACAAATGTTAACTATCAGAGGAGTTGCAGTCAGAGGAGTCAGTGTGTGGAACACCTGTGCAGATGAAATCAAGTACATCAATACAAAAATTCACACGATTATTCAGAAATACTAAATTGCATGAATATAGGAAATCTTCCTCTCAGTGACTGAGTTGCCTCATTGTGTCCTCTCCTTATGTGGACCAGGGCCTGAGCAGCCCAACTTTGGGTGTTTGTCACATGGACACAGAACAGGCTCAGCGATTGGGCGGATGTTGTGGACATGGTGATTGGTTTATGTGGATATGTGGTTTGTTGTTGTTCTGGTGTGTGTGCTGTGAATGGCTTTATTTGTGTATGTTCAGTGTGTTGGACTGTACATGGTTAACCATATCTGACTGAATGGTGTTGATTCCTGGATATGGATTTGCAAACAATGAAGTTTGAAATGGGGGGGGGGGTAGGAACAAGAAAAGTGTCAACTTCATCCTACTCCTTTTCGAGCACATGCATTCTACATGAAGTCTTGATGATTTTTAAGTTTTGTTGTTTTTTTTTTTGCTGTTGTTTTTTATTATTTCAATTATATCTGCATGCTTGAAATAAAATTCTATCTATCTATCTATCTATCTATCTACCAACCATAATCTGATTGTGTCCATGTCAGCGTGTTTGGTGTTTTCTAATTAAATACGTACTCATGCAAACATCCATAAAATGATAGATCGTGTCTTTACTCTTTAAACTGAGGCGGGTGGATGAAGCTCCGCGTGCTCCTCACGCTCGGGCCGACGGACAGATTACTGCTGTCCATCAGCGCTGGACATCGTGCAGCCACGGCTGACTCATATTTCTGGGTGGATGACTTCACGGAGACGAGCACACGCGCTACTGATAAGATCATTTCCTGTTTGTGTTTGCAGTTTTCAGTGGGAGAGATTCTTCTCCGATAACCTGCCCACGGATGTGACTAATGTAATCTATTACCTTGTGCATGTTGTTCGACTCGTCGTGTACAAGAATAAAGTTTAAAGAGATTCAATTTAAACTCTTTCAGGGAACAAAAGGAACAAACAAACAAAAGCTGACGTTTCGTCACCTTTAGAGCTTTAGTTCCTCTAAAGGTGAATACTGACCGAGCTGACGGGTTCGATCCAGCTCTTAGTGGGAATCATACTAAACGTGTGAACGCGGCGAGTTTGTTGTTCCCTCGCTGCAGCGCACAGAGGCAGAGCAAACCGCGTGAACCGCAGTAACATGGCCGCCGGCGCTCAGTCTCATCGTACTGCACGCTGACGACACGTAGTTCGTTTACCGGCCGTGACGCCGCTGAAGGTGACCGATGTGTTTAAGAAAACTCGGCTGTGTGGCGCGGCGTTCTGGGCGCCTCACCTGCATGCAGGGGTTTGATCCGGAGTTATTACAGCTTCGGGTTTTTTATTGATCTAAATTTATCTTTAAATCGTTCATTTTCACTTCAGTTTAGTTTTCGTAACGCTCAGGCTCGGGTTTTATGAAGAAACGATCTGTAACTAAAATATCTGTGATCGGAGCTGAAACGCTGGTGAGGTCACGGAGGTCACACTGGCTCCACGCCGTGTTTAAAGTCACATGACACACCTCACCCTGTAACGCTGACAAGGACAATAAAACTGTGAGTGTGTGTGTGTGTGTTGACCTGCTTGACGTTGTCACTGAGGAAGACGAAGTAGACGCAGCAGAAGCCCAGCTGTGTGATGATGAGGAACAGGTTGACGATGCGCCTGAGCGAGACGATGAAGCAGAGTTAAAACACCGAACAGGACGACGTCTCTCTGATCACAGTGAACTCTTTAAAGTACGTTTTTTTTTTCATTTTGAACTTTCTGACGTCACCCGTGGATTTGCCCCCTGCCCGTGGGACTAAATCGGACACGTTTACATGTTTTTACATATTAAAATTAATTTGCTTTCCTGGCGGCGTCTAAAGAAAACCATGAGCAGGAGACACGAGTGCAGGACAGGCGAGCGTGTGTCTTACTTTCCCCACTGTGAATGTCGCCTCAGCCACGGCACGTTTTCCATCCCGTACTGCATCACCTCGCCGTAGGTCAGAGACAACCGGTTCATCCTGCAGGGAGGGGGGAGCAGCCAGGCGTCAGTCTGAGCTTCAGCTGTACCCAACTTAAAGACCATTTCAACTTTAATCAGTAACTCCCATAAAAAACGGTTCATTTTATTAGTTGGACATAAAAAGAATCCATGTTTAAAGTTCGGCTTGGTTTTACAAGCCTGGGGGGGCGTGTCCATCTCTTATACACTTTATAAATTATACTGCAGTAAGCACAGACCTGACCACGCGCCCCAAAAGCTGCAGTTCCTCTGGTTTCCAGCAGAGGCAGCAGTGACACACAAACTCTACACATGATTTATAACTCAGCTGATTTTGGGACACTTCAGCTAAAATAATAAAACCTGCAGAAACCCGGCGAAGTAAAAACTGACAGGCGTGAGTAAGACGTGCACGCACGTGCACGTGCACAGCAGGCTGATGAAGAAACAAGAACGTTAAGTTTAGCTTTAAGCCTTTGTGCACGTGTTGGGTAACGGCGGCTCTTCCACATCGACGACAGAATCAGAGAAGTGACGAGTGACTCGGCAATAATGAAAGCTGTAAAAACAGGAAGTGCCGCGACCACTTCTGCGTGTCCTCAGCTGAGACGTGACGGTGCAGTGGTCACGTCTCACCGCGTCCATTCACGCTCCCGATCTGCTCGAGCCTTTTAATCCCAGCTGATGGATCGCCGTGTGAACCGAGCAAAGAGCGGGCAGGTTCACAGTCACAGGTAGTACACTAATTACGGTCTAATAATGACGGCGCTAATCTGCTGAGCCGCCGCACGCCACCAGCTGTAAAACAGATAAGCCCCGGTACTCTTTTCGGCCGCATGGCTCGACTTACATAATCCCACTAAAAAGTGGACTGATGTGGCGATGGCCACAGAGAGGTGGGGCTGATCACAGGTCACGGTGACAGCGTTAGGTAATGTCTGTGACAGCAGATAAGCCTCGAGCAGGAACAGCAGCAACCACAGCAAACAGATTAAAACGAGCTGCTGCAGAGGCACGAAGGACGCAGTTCCAACACAACGACTCGAGCACAGCGTGCAGAAACCCAGCCTCACTTCTCCGGGTTCGCTCAGAGACACCGTAATACAGACGGGATTCACTGGATCTGTGCATCGGCCACAGATACAGTACCAGCGTCACATGACGCCGGCCCGCAAACCCCATTTCATCAGCTCGTGTGCGACCTAATCTAGAAATATAAAGTATAGTGGTAGCAGCTTTCATCACCTAAATATACAAACACTGAGTACAGTACACCCTGCACCCCCCTTTAGACTCAGCCCTGCACAATTTTATCGCACGCTTGTCCAGTCACTTTAACTGGAATGTTAATGTGAAAATACTCATTAGTGCTTTTGCCCGATGTCCATTTTAACGAGCGGTCAGAGCGATACGAGCGTGATGCTGTCTGAAGCGTGTCGTCTGCTTTATTTACAGCCTTCAGAAGCTGACCCAGTGAGGCGCCGGACCCACAGTGTTCCGGGCGCCGGGCGCCGACCCACAGTGTTCCGGGCGCCGGGCGCCGACCCACAGTGTTCCGGGCGCCGGGCGCCGACCCACAGTGTTCCGGACGCCGGGCCCACAGTGTTCCGGACGCCGGGCCCACAGTGTTCCGGACGCCGGGCCCACAGTGTTCCGGACGCCGGGCGCCGGGCGCACAGTGTTCCGGACGCCGGGCCCACAGTGTTCCGGACGCCGGGCGCCGGGCCCACAGTGTTCCGGGCGCCGGGCCCACAGTGTTCCGGGCGCCGGGCCCACAGTGTTCCGGGCGCCGGGCCCACAGTGTTCCGGGCGCCGGGCCCACAGTGTTCCGGACGCCGGGCCCACAGTGTTCCGGACGCCGGGCCCGGGCCCACAGTGTTCCGGACGCCGGGCGCCGGGCGCACAGTGTTCCGGACGCCGGGCCCACAGTGTTCCGGGCGCCGGGCCCACAGTGTTCCGGGCGCCGGGCCCACAGTGTTCCGGGCGCCGGGCCCACAGTGTTCCGGGCGCCGGGCCCACAGTGTTCCGGGCGGGCCCACAGTGTTCCGGGCGCCGGGCCCACAGTGTTTCGGACGCCGGGCCCACAGTGTTTCGGACGCCAGGCCCACAGTGTTCCGGACGCCGGGAGCCGGACCCACAGTGTTCCGGGCGCCGGGCGCCGGCCCACAGTGTTCCAGGCGCCCACAGTGTTCCAGGCGCCCACAGTGTTCCAGGCGCCCACAGTGTTTCGGACCCTGGCACATTCAGTCCCCTCAGTCGCTGCCTTTAGCAGTTAAAAGTATCTGCACTCTGTTTGCAGTATCACACAGTACTACTTTTCACTGCTCCCATTGGCCACCGTGATGTTCAGACACCGCATGTGTCACATACATGACGGGGAAACTTTCGGCCGTGTCGTTCGGCAGGCTTTGGCATCGCTCGCTGACCGCCGCCTGCCGCAAACATCAGGTGAGTGCGTCTCCCGGGCAGCTCGTTATTTTACAGTCTGTTGCATCCAGGCGTGTTTGCGGTGAAAGAAAAACAACATTTTCCTGACGTTTACATCTGATTTGACCAAAAAGCGAAGAGCCGCCCTGCTGCAGCGTAAAGCTACACCGAAGTGACGCACTTCTCCTCTCGGGCACGTGCAAACACAGCGACCTCACGCTCTTCCTGCTGAGAGAAACGTGAAAACAAGCTCCTGTTCTGTGATGTGTTCCCGTACGCTCCCTGCATCGAGTGTTCGTGTTGGAAAGAACAAAAGCGATCTTTGATGTGAAGATCGGTGTGTGGGCTGTGAGGGTCATGGCGGACGGCAGGATGTTGGCGAGGACACCAATCGAGCTACTCACTTTGCACTGAGGTGGTGGGAACACGTCACCAGCAGCTTCATGCAGTGGACGGCGATGACGCCCATGACCAGGAGACTGATGGGTCCGAGCTGCACACAGACACAGACGGAGGTTGTGCGGCGTGTAAAGGCCAGACTACTTCTGGGTCATGTGACCTTTGCAGTATGCTTACCACCAGCCCTGCGTTCTTGACAGCTAGCGGCAGCCCCAGCAGCCCCGTACCGATGTTCCCTTTGAGCAGGTGGATCAGAGTCTGGAAAAAACTGCAGTATGAAAGTTAGAATCAGGCCAGCGAAATGTGCACTTCCTGCTTGGACAGTCAGAGGGCGCTGTACTCACGAGGTTCCCGCCCGTCCTCCGATCCTCTCGTAGTTGCGTTGAGGTCTGGACGGTCCCGGAGGAGACGGACACAGAGAGTCCAGCTCAGATGGATTTTGGTCGGACAACAAAGCTGAGGCGAGAGACAAAGATGAAAACCGTGTGTTTGACATCACGCGACCCTCTGATGCATTTCCTGTCAACGCCATGTAAGCACGCTTTCCTGCACCGTCACCCTTCACAGTGACGTCACCTCGTCATGTGACCTGACACCTACACTCTCAGTGACAAACTGCAGAACCTGAAAGACTTGAAGTTGGAGAAAAAAAACCCATCGGGCCCGGCCGTGCACGAGGCACACTACACATGACTGTAACCACGGTGATAAGTGACGATCAGCTGACCGCAGGAAGTCCTGAAGGCACACATTAAGCTCCGTGCTGTGCTTAATAATGTGGCGCTTTAGAACCATCACTCTTATTATTTCCATGTGAGAGAAGACGAGCAGGAAGCTGAGCAGGAAGCTGAGCTGAGGCGCCGCGCTTATAAAAGCCTCTTCAAAGATCTGTGAGCGTCGTCACGGCGTTCAGACGAGCCTCGCACTCGTGAACCTGTCAGCGTACTGTCACCAAACACTTCTTATCTTTGCTCTTTTTCTGATCTCAGACCAGCAGGTAATCTAAAAATAGCCTCACAGGGAGGTTGTGTCTGCAGTCCACACATACATGCTTTTAATGCTGAGCACACACATAAAACTCTACACACACACACACACACACACACACACACACACACACACACACACACACACACACACACACACACACACACACACACACACACACACACACACACTGCAGCAGCTGTGTGTGTTTAAAGTGAGCCCACACGAGCTGTAGAGCGACATGCTTTCCTCATACACGACCTTTAATGTGAAAATACGAACAGGAAGAAAAAGCGTGCGTCATTGAATTACTAACTGATGGCCAATCTGCCCATTCACATATATACCATGACCGCTCATAACGAGCCCGCCACGTCTGACCTCCCGCCACACTAGACGCGAGGCAGCCATCAGACGGAGTCTGCAGATGAAGTGAAAGCTGCTTTGATGCTTCGCCGTCTACCTGCCAGCTAGGATTACACATAATCCCTCTGTGCCTGTGGCTCACGTTCGTGCGCCGCATCGTTTTTAACCATCGTCCTGAATTTACTACCTTCGCCTCGGCTGTCTACGTCGCTGGACGCCATCATGCTGGGTGGGAAGGTTTGGCAGGTGGCCGGGCGTCGTCTCTCCCAGCGAGATCAGGGAGTCCAGCGTGTCCACTGCAAACAGATAAGAGATAAGAGGAGAATGAGATCTGGCAGCAGCAAATCAAAACCAGAGGAAGTCAGAGACTGAGCACGCTCACAGGCATGCTCAGTCTCTGAGCTGCACCTTTGTGCTGCTGGAGCGTTTGTAACGACATTATCTGACCAATAACACTGTGGGGTTAATCATACTAACGCTAGAGGCACGAGGTTTCAAACACACGCTTCGCCGTCCGCGTCTGACTGCTGCAGAGGAAAACTCTGAGTTGTAAAATTTCACTTCCTCTTCAGAGGAGCGTGCTTCTCAGCTGCGGTTCAGCGAATGTGGCCAAAGTGTCGCCACGACGAGCGACTCAGCAGTTTTGTTTGCACAGCGAGTCAGGACACGAGAACAGTCTCTGCACTTCTGCATCAGCGGCTCAACGCTGCTGTTATGTCACTACGTCACAGAACGCTTTAGTCCTGCTGCTCAGCCGCAGCCTTCACCTGCACAGCGACGCAGCCAGGCATTAAATATCATCGTCTTCATGTAACCCCATGACTGAGTGCTCTGTCCTGAGAGCAGTCACGTGACGTCCAGCTGTTCTGTCTGATTCAAAGCCTCCTCTGCCGCCTCAGCTCACAATGGTGTGCACTTTTATTTCACAACAGTAACAAAATTGCAAAGAATATCAATAAAAATGTCTCCCAGCTGAGCAGGAGAAGGTTCATTCAGCTGGTCCTGCGCACAGGTGATGCTCTCTCTGCTACATGATCAGCGTGTTTATCAGGTAAACGTGACACCTGGCCTGCTGCCGTGGAACAGTCTGTGTACACTGAGCAACATGAAGACGAGCTCGGATCTCCTCTGGAGAAGCCTTCATACTTCCCTGTCAACAGGAGGACGGTTAAAGCGTACCTGTGCAGCTGCTGACCCAAGCTGCTCTTCAGAGCCGCGCCGGCCCAGTCGGCGTATTTGGCCTGTTTATAACAGAGATGAGTTGCTGTGTTTTACCGTGCAGGTAAACCGTGACAGCCTGAGCCTCCCGGTGCTTTAACGGCACTCAGCGCGATAATCGTATTTTATCATTTTTAACTGCTCTTTGTCCTGGAGACGTTGCAGCAAGCCGGTCAACGGGCTTTCCCGCCATAAACGCCTTCAAAGCGGCTTCTAAACGGGCCCCGGTGCCGTCAAAGCGGCCGTTAACGGACGGTTAGCTGTTAGCCACAGCTAGCGTTAGGTTGCGGTGCCATTTTCGGTGTCAACACCGAGCAGCGGCAGCAGCGGCAGCCTTACCTCGCAGACAACGCGCAGACTCGGTCCTCTCGGCCTCGTTATCAGCTCTCGGTCCGCCGCAAGCCACTTTATTTTCGTATCGTGCTCATGGCGGCGAAGCAGCACAGATTGAAGGCAAAGCAGCACCTCGTTCGGTCGGGCTCGACTCTCCGTAACTCTGTGGAGCAGACAGCCAGCGGTGTGGTCACATGACAGCGCCGAGAGGGGCGGTCGCGGCGTTCGACGTGATCCCGTTGCCATAGATACGGATTATAACGCCGTGCCGGTTGGTAAACCGCCGAATTATTTTATTGTTTGTTGGTTGCTTAACTTTTTTCTCCGTTTTCTGTTGCGCAGTTCTGTGTGTTAATTTCTAAATATAACAATAAACAGATAACTAAATAAATACAATCATGAGTTTTACGTGCGATTCTCGAAAGCAATACGATTACGAAGACTAAGACGCCGGATAATGCAGTTAGCTGTGTTCTCGTATTCTCAAATCTGCGTTCGGATTTATTGGGCTTTTATTTTGGAAACTCGTTTAAGGATTTAGAAGCGCTTGTTGTGGGCACCGGGGTTGCCAGGATAAGGTAAAGGCCATCTCTGAATCGATGAGGGTCAGTCTTAGACCGTCAGACCGTCTTACTATGCAGTGATTGCAGCCATTCCACAACTATCTGTGAATGGTACTCATGGCCATTGATCAATGACCACTGATGGTCATTGATCAATGGTTACCCATTGTTCGTGCTGCTTTCAGTCATTATCCAAATGTACTGTTTATAATGTTGGAAGCCTTCAGTCAGCTGAGACGTTTCTCCCACTGGAAACGATACGTCCAGATGAACAGAATCAACGTTTTGCGATTACAATAATGCAGTTTATTTATTATATTGTTATTATATTATTATTAAACTTGTTCATCTTGCACAAACGACCTATTTAGCCAAGTGAAACTAAACGTTCATGTTAAAATAAATTGTTTTTATATATACTGGATATAAACATTGTGAAAAACGGTCCTAAAATATTTTGAAACTTTATATTTTCAAACCGGATATCCGGTGGTTGTTTTTACGCTAACTGCAGCTAGCTTGTAGCTAAATAGCGGTTCCATCTTGGGAGTATTTGGAGCGATTTAGTTACGTGGAGGCAGAAGTCCACCGCTGGTCTGATCGCCGGGTTAGGACACGTCACCTCAGACATGACTGTAAGGTTTTAGGGGAGATTTCTGCAGTTTTTCGGTGTGAAATTTAACGTCCGCGCAGCTGCTTTCTAAATGTCCGTGCACAGCAGTGATGTTCACCGCTCTTTAATGTTACTTGCAGCTGTTTGACGTTCTGTTCTTGCTCTGAAGTAACTTTAAATCACAACTCGGGCCTCGGGCAGCTAGTCTGCTCGGCTTACTTTGTTGTAAATGTGCTACATGTTTAAGGAAATGAGGTGTGGGGTTAATCGGACTTTGATGTGTGTCTGACAGAAGCACGAGTTTGAGGTGGCTATGACGTGTGAGGGATGCTCAGGAGCGATTACCAGGATCCTGAACAAGATGGGAGGTGAGACTGATCATCGTGTGTGTGACATGAGAGCACCGGAAAGCCCGGCGGTGCAGTTTGATTCATACAGACTCCTCTAATGGCAGCAGTCAGTGTATGGCTATAGAGACTATACAGAGCAATCATGCACAGGGCACGTGGGGCTCACAAGGATGGTTATGGTGTCACCGGACTCTCTGTTATTGTTCTGGGTAATTATCTACAGTGTTCCTGGTGCTTTGTAGGAAGTGACAGCAGGGAGGGAGGCTTCAGGGTCACCTGATCAGCCCTAACTCTATGCTTCAGTGAAACGGGACGTTTGAAGCCTGATCTTAAAAGTAGAGATAGTGTCTGTCTCCTGAATCCAACCTGGGAGCAGCTCAGCTACATGCACTGATGAAAGTTTGTCATACTGTGCGTGCATCAGAAGTTCGTGACCATGCCTGTGTAGCGACCACTGAGCATGTTCTGCACCGAGGGTCCAGTTCCTCGCGGTCCGCCCACAGGTCCCTGATGCTGCTGGTTTCGTTCAGCCTCATGTGACTCATTGATCCAAGTATCACTTTTGTTTTTACAGCGCGTCCTCTCATCAGCTGACTGCTTTATGGAGGCAGAGACATCCATGTGATCTTTTATGTTCTTTTTTCCCAGATGTGAAGTTTGAAATTGACCTGCCAAAGAAGCTGGTTTGGATCGAGTCTGACAAAGACGTGGACGTTCTGATGACGGCGCTGCAAAAGTCCGGAAAGGAGGTCAAATACAACGGCACTAAATGAACGACCCGAACGTCCACGTGACCCGGAGCGAGTCCACGTGTGTTGTGTAGGTTGATGTTTATGATGGCCATAAATCTGCAGCTTCGTGCTTTCACTGCATGCAGGAACGTCTCAGCGATCTTCGTCCAGACTGTCCGAGCAGCTCACAGAAGCGGAGAGCGAGCTCCGTCAGCTGGCTTTAACCTTTGTTTCTCCTTTATCTGCTGACCTCAGCACTTCATTCAGAGTCACAGTTATTACAGTTACACTTTTAGTTTTTCATCTTTTTTAATGCAAACTTATGTTTTTGTCTTGCCTTAGAAAATGATTCCTGCTGCTGCAAACTGAAGATTTATGACGAAATTCAAGTTAAAGTTACAAGTCTGAGACCCCCAGTGAGTCCGCACCCCCTCCTGTCCAGCTGTCATGCAGACAGGAAGTGCGTCTCCTCTGACCTTCTCCGAGTTCAAACGTCTTCCTCGAACACACCTGCTGAGCGTGATCATCTCCAAACCTTCAGGCTGTAAATGAAAGAAGGAAAAAGCAGCACCTGAGATTTAGTTTCAGCTATGTGACAGTGATGATGATGGTGATGATGATGGTGATGATGATGTGTCAGCCCATTTCCTGTAAATCATGCCAGCTGTGAACCTGTTTTATGAACGTGTTGAATTCATGACCAATCATTTGAAGCTCGCTGTGTGAGGATACTTGGAGCTCTGCACCACGTGGGGGTGAGGGGGGAGCAGCTGCTGCACCTCCCCTCTGCTCCTCCACACTACAGTCTTCCTCCTCGCCCTCTGCCTCCATAATGCTCGAACGTCTCAATGCTGGAGAAAATAAATCAGCTCTGTGTCACTGCGTCACACTTTATTTCCACTCGAGTCTTTTTAGAGAAACCAAATATTCAGTGTAATAAACACAGTTGTCATTTTTTAACTGGGTTGTGTAATAGTCTGTACTGACCTTTGACCTCAGCGATGCTTTCCTCAGTCCCACTGAGAGGAAATCTTAAAGGAACAGTCTGTAAAATTTCACCAGCTGACGATTCTTCCTCCTCCCACTTCATGATCCTAGCTACGGTGGCTGCTGTAGGACAAACGTGTTGGTGAGCCGAGAGATCAAAATCAGTACATTTAGTCTGTGCCCATAATGGCGGTGTATCTGCTACTGTTTGTGTCAAAGTGTTATTTGTACGTAGCTGGACATTAAAGGAAAATACGGTCAGGAACATACGCAGTACGTTATGGTCGCTCTGGACGCTGTGCTCGGATCGAGCGACTCTGTGGGAGGCCGTCAGTCTGCTGGGGCAGCGTCAGACGCCATCAAACACCTGCAGCGTGAACACAGATTGGGAGCTCGGCGCTCTCGTCCAGCATCGGTGTCTGAGCTCTCAAAGGCTCCTCAGGCTGGGCAAACAGAGCTTACAGAAAGCCTTCAGAGATAGAAGCTCCTGTCAGTGGTGTGGTCTGTAACCACACACTCACATTTAGCGGAAGCACCAAAGAAACGAGCCATTCTTCCACACGTCCTGTAACCCCGACACAAAGTGTGAGCTGCCCTCTGACCCCTGACCCTCAGCTCGCTCTCTCATGTGGGTAAAACGACTGTATTGCGAAGCGTTACTGGGGAGGAGGCAGTAATTGTCTCTGAGGAGTGAGCGATCGCCATCACTGTGATGTTCTCTGCAGCGCCATCTTGTTTTTACAGCCACTCGGAGACCTCCACCTTCATCAGAACTTTCATCTGGACAGAGGAGGCCGCTTCAGGGCGACCTCAGGTGTGAAGCCGTTCTTACGACTCAGCCCTTCCGCCAGCAGGGGGAGCCCCGGGGCCACACTCAGGGGTCTGGGGTAGAAGACAAAGAGCGCCTTCAACCACAGAGCAGGTCAAAGGAAGTATGGCGAGCTGTGAACTGTGTGAGGGCTCAGTGTCTCCGGACAGACATGTCTCTATGATCACAAGCAGATTCACTCCGCCTGGGCTCGGTCATAGTCATACAGCCCAGCATCTAAAACAGAGGCACTTCCTGTGGACACGACTCGTACCACGGACACTCTCCCTGACACTTTTATGCTATGTGGGAGCTTTTTGTATAAAAACCAAGCAGAAGATTTAAATTTGAGTCTTTTCTCACTGAAGTATGAAGTCTGTGGATCATAACGTCCGCCAACATGGACGATGACGTCATCGTAAACGGGAGGAGCCCAGCGAGGCCCCTCAGTGTGAACGCAGTCTCACTGGTAAACAAAGATGGCAGCACACTCGGCCAAGACAACAGTCTGGCAGAGCGCTGGCCCTAAAGTACAGGTGAGGGATGACCTGAATGAGGACAGGTGAGTCAGGCGGAGCCAACCCAGCCCACCTTTACCTGCAGAGCACTATGAGAACACAGGAAGATGTCGTACCTCGTGTGGTTTTATTTAATGAATGATTTTATTTCTTTTTATTATTGCAGAAGGTTTTTAGAGGGATGTTAAACATGGATCCTTCTTTATTATCTTCTTCTTCCTAAACTCTGTCGACTGCTTGGTTTCAGGCCTCTTGGCTGCTCTTTACCAGTTGTAAGGGAGTTCTTCCTTCCCGCCATCACCAGGCGACATCACCGCGAATCATCTGATGGAGCTTTGAGGTTGATGTTAATTAGTGCTATGCAAATAAAACTGAACTAAAATGTGAAATATACTTGAAAATGGTTGGCTGTAACCTTAATGTTGTATAATAATGTTGTGGCTTAAGCTCAGCATATGCCATACACACACACACTGTCCTCAGGTACCCAGTAACAGGTAATTTATGTGTGTGTGCTGCATGGTTTGGGCTGAGGTGGGGTTGGGTGTAGTTATTGCTGTCACATCCTGTCCCGGGCGCCAAAGCAAACAGAGGCGTCAGCAGGAGGTTACAGACAGTCGGGGAAATGTGCAGTTTGACAGACGAGAGCAAACAAGCCGTCCGGCCTGTGGCTTCGCGTCTCTCTGGGAGTCCCTGCCGTATATTTTCTCCACGTTGGGTGGAAATTCATGTGGACCTGTGCCCAGAATTCATACGTACAGGGATGTGAGCTAACACCATGCTGCCACAGCGCGGAGGGACAGGTGGAGGTGGTGACAGCGAATTATCTGCAGACGTTTGATGAAGAGACACAGAGCCAATATTTGAATGTAGTCATAAAGTGATTGACACATAAAGACCTTTCATATGTTCACCCAGAAAAATCCTGAAAATCCTAAACGGACGCAGGTTCCTGAATTTCCAGCAGCTCAAGTCTCACCTGTGCTACCTGTCTATATGTCTCACCTGTGTTACCTGTCTTTATGTCTCGCCTGTGTTACCTGTCTATATGTCTCGCCTGTGCTACCTGTCTATATGTCTCGCCTGTGCTACCTGTCTATATGTCTCGCCTGTGTTACCTGTCTATATGTCTCGCCTGTGTTACCTGTCTTTATGTCTCACCTGTGTTACCTGTCTATATGTCTCGCCTGTGTTACCTGTCTATATGTCTCGCCTGTGTTACCTGTCTATATGTCTCGCCTGTGTTACCTGTCTTTATGTCTCACCTGTGTTACCTGTCTATATGTCTCTCCTGTGTTACCTGTCTTTATGTCTCGCCTGTGTTACCTGTCTATATGTCTCGCCTGTGTTACCTGTCTATATGTCTCGCCTGTGTTACCTGTCTATATGTCTCGCCTGTGCTACCTGTCTATATGTCTCACCTGTGTTACCTGTCTATATGTCTCGCCTGTGTTACCTGTGTTATCTGTCTATATGTCTCACCTGTGTTACCTGTCTATATGTGTCACCCGTGTTACCTGTCTATAACACACAAAGAGAGGCAGATTACAGCTGGAGGGCAGGTAAAGGCAGGTGAAGCAACATGTGTGTGTGAAGTGTGTGTGCTTTGTTCTGATAGCAGAGAGCAGCCAATGGGGCTGCGATGCTAAGCCCACTAAAAGGTCTTCAGAGGACGATTCGCCCTCGGCCGCTGATCGTAGCCACGAATGACAAGCCTGAGCGCGCTCAGTGCTGTCAGGGCCGTTCACTTGGACAGACATTCAGCAGCAGCTCAAACACATCCACCTTCAGGTGTTTTACTCTGAAAGAGCGGGCAGGTATACAAGCACAGAGTCCAGCAAAGAACGACGCGCTGACCTGCAGGAGATACACAAAGACAAACCTGCACTCACCTGTGTGTTCGGTCCCTCTGAGCCTCCAGGACGTCTTGAAACTAAAGTCAAAGAACACAGTTTCAATTGTTTAATTAGCTTAATTACGCAATAAATTCTGTTTATCCATTACCATGAATTAAAGCAGCAAGAGCGAGTCTGAGGTAGTAGCTCTCCCCTGACTCCTCACTGTCAGCATCGTTCACGTCATCTGTGACGGATTCAAACCCAGACGTCTTCTTTTGTGGTCGCCACTAGAATTCAAAATGAGTTTAATACAGATTCAGAATGATGGTGCACCATCATCCCTGCAGAGGCTTTCCTAAACTGCGCTCTGAGACTTGATCAGCTGGTTTAATCATGCAAACGGTCACGGTTTATGTTAAATGTGCAGTAGTTTTATAGTTTGATGTCCCGGATGAATGCTTGAAATGCGACAGAGCATCACGATTTCCTCAAAAACCAAACGAGTCCCACTGCGTCACCACGTCAAACCAAAACCCTGATGGAGGGTTACAGGCTGTACTTACAGGACAGCCGATGAGCGCCGGGCCTCCAGCCCAGCTCTCCACAGGACACGCTGTCGCCCACTGAAGGTGTCCACTACCATTCCCACTGCGCACAAAACAAATGACCTGGAGGGGAAACGCTGGTCCAGGCACACCTGCTCAGGCCACACATGCATTTAGATGAAGACTGAAATATCTGCTTCACAGCTGAACTCGGGATGGCAGACTGATCGATTTCACAGCACAGTGAGACGTGAATTTATTGGTGATTTAGACTAAAAAGCAATGCAAAACCAAAGGTAACACTGTGAAAGAGCGATGGCTGCAGTTCAAACTTCAAAGTGCTGTGATTGGCTCGTGGTCTTCTCCTGAGCCGTGCTACTGTTAGCATCTGTGCACGTCGGAGTCACGTCTCCTGCAGGGTCAGAGCAGTGCCGTGTGTGCAGATGGCCCCGCCCCTCCCTGAGGCAGGTTCTGTCGGAGGGTTCTTCCTGTTAAAAGGGAGTTTTTCCTCAACACTGTCGCCAGAGGAAGAGAGAAATGGACTGGGAACCATGACAGAAACATTTAAATAGCGCAGTGTTGCATCATTATCATCATTATTATCACTTTGACCTTCAGGTCAGTTTATTGACCTTGAAGGAGAGGTCAGAGGTCAAATGTGTTTATTTGGGACGTTCTATATGCCAACGACACAGCGTTATAAGACGTTTTATCAAATTATCACCAATAAATCACGACGCTGACCTCGAAGGCCTCGGTGGACGGAAGACACATTTTCATGACTGTTCCCAACACGGAAAGGGTCATCGTTACCATGACAACATGACCGTCTCCCTCCCTAACCCAACGGAACGACACACAAATGCCTGGCTGAGATAAATATGCTGGTGAGACGATTCATTTGACGAGTCGGTACGTTTCCATTACTGAGGAGATGCTAAGGACACTTTGAAGGACACTTTGAAGGACACTTTGAAGCAACCTTGTTCAGACTGCTGGTTACAGACAAAAATCACTAAACATAAAATCTTATTTTGCAGCTGAAATGCAACAAAAACCACCAAGTGTGATATTATTGTTCCTAAAGCGATGCAGTCTCGTCATCTCAGAGTTTACAGGACAACGAGGCGGACGCCGTAAACAGTCATTTCATCGCAATGACCGTCGGCGTGCTCGCAGCAAACATGCAGCCGGCAGTTTTTCACTTTTTCTTTCACATCTATGAAAATCAAACAGCGTCTGAAGAATCACGCAGCCTGTAAAAGTCTATTTGGGTTTTATTGTGTTTCTCCACATTTCTTCCGTTGTTCAGGGTGCTGCGACGTTTCCTATTTCAAGCTCCTGGTTTTTAGCTCAGGGCGAGGCAGCGAGCAGCAAGCGTGTCATTTCCACCTCAGAGTTTGTTCGTATGAGTAAAAATGACCCGTAATTTATTCTGAGTGTGGGTTTATACTGCATGTTTCTGCTGGTATGGAGCAGGAGGAGGAGGCCTGAACCTCCTTCTAAGTGAAGAAGCCTCCCGAGTGTTGACGCAGAGCAGCAAACACAGCCCGTGATTTCACAGGAAACGCTCAAAGAAGCTTTAATGTTTGTTTCTGGGTTTAAAAGTTTCTGTTTTAGTTTAAAAGCTGACCCCTCAGTAGGAAACAGCGAGACCTGCTGCAGCTCTGGTGTCAGCAGTCAGGTAACCGCAGCTGTGAGTAATAAGACATGCAGCCCGCAGCAGATACGCTGCAGTCTAACGCCTTCACAGGTGGAGCCTGAACTGCCTCGGTTAACTCTGTCCTGGTGGTGGACCCTGAACCGGCGCTGTGGGAAAGTCTCCACGTGTCAGGCCCTTTGTTCTGGTCCCGTAGAACCAGCGCGAGCGCCGGCGTCACTCTGACTGCAGTAGGTCGCCCCGAGTCCTGCTCCATGTTGATTCTGCTGTTCCAAGTGTAGCCGAGCAGGGCGGGGTGTAACTGCAGGTGATTTGGTCGTGAGCAGGGTCAAAGGTGAAGAGGCTGGGAGGAAAACGAACACTTCAAAGTCTCAAGCTGTGAGAACAAGCATCTCAGAAGAGATGCAGCCTCACCTATGAGCACAGGTGTGGGCGGAGACCAGAGGATGACCGGAGATACACGGAGAGCCTGGTTATTCAGCAGGGACTCATGAGGTTCGGCCTCTGCCCAGCGTGGCTCCTGGATGCCTTAAGGTGAAGTTGGAGGAGTCATGGCCCAGATTTACTAAACGTGAGCACAAACGTGCGAGCCTTTTACAACAGTCCTGCTGTTCATGCAAAAGTGCAAACCTATGATTTTTTTCCAGCCTTTAATATCGATGTAGCATCTACACACTACATGTTACACATTCTGGTTAGTTTGAGCGCTTGGTTTAGAGATCGTTGCAGGATCTCTCACCTGGAATCTGCCTCCCTAAACACAGGCAGCACTCTGTGATGTACATCTGGCCTAATCTGTCTCTAGACTGGGTACGTCCCAGAAGAGCTGTAGTGTGACCCGGACCTGAATGAACTTTGACCAGAAGGAAGACGAGGCACAAAACCAAAAACCAAAACCAAGAAGAAACCCGACAGAAGGCCAGGAGGTAAAAGCCTTCAGCTCAGCAAGACAGGAAGCACAAACTCCCAACAAGAAGCTCAGAAACCCCGGGACCACCACAGCGCGTGACCTTCAGGTCAAATGTCGTGGCCACCAACCACGTATCTGTGTGTGTGCGTGTAAATGCCAGTATGCCGTGCGACGAACACGTCGCACAACAGAAGAGCAGAGCTCGTTCTGCCATCCCCAAAACGTCACCGATAATAAATCACAGCACAATAAATAACAGAGCTCTCAGCCAATCGCAGGCTTCAGATACGGGCTGTGAGTGTTTCACTACGTGGCACACACATGGGTCCGTGTGTTTCCACAATCCGGTTTAATCATGCTGCCACATTACGGCGCCGTTTAAACCCTCACATCTTCAGACCTGCAGAGCTGCTCGTGGACGATTTAGCAGCAGAGGGAGAAAATAATTACAAGTTTCATCAGACGCACAGAGACGACTGCCACGTTTGCAGAGGGGGAGGGGGGGGAGAAAAGAAGAAAAGGTGGGCAGAGGAACAACACTCGCCCCTCTCCGTCTGCAGCTGGACTGCGGCTTCCTCGCAGAATGGAAAACGCCACGTTGCATGGCAGGGATTTCCCCTCCCTCCCTCTGCTCCAGCTGTTCTTCACATCAGCTCTGGGCTGAACGGTGGGAACTGACAGAAGCCGTCCGCCAACAATGAGACGGACAAAACGAAGGGCGAGCCGAGGACGTGCACGTGGTTCCTGATTGCTTCTGTCTGCCAGAGGACGGCAGGTGCTGGAAAAGCGGCCCACGAGTCTGAGCCGTGGTGACGCCGATGTTCCACAAACGCCCCGAAGCAGCGAAGTCACTGAGTTACAGCTGCACGAGAACAAGCCTGAAGCTTTAGTGCAGAGTGAGGTCATGAATATCTAACGCAGCCAGCAGGCACAGATGCACATTTGTGGGAAAATACGATTTATTTGCACAGAACTTGGACCTGAGGTTCAACTCAGAGAGCTGCAGTGTGTCCAGCAGAGGCAGCAGTGAGTCCGTCCCCACAGACAAACGTCAGAACAACGGCACTGTTTTTATGCTCACCTGATTTGCAGTTTGGATGATTATGGGCGTGGCCTCTCTGACTGACAGGTGAATGGTGACACAGGGGGCTGTAGCTGCCTGCTGGGCTTCACCTCAGCTACCTGGAGTCCTTGTCTGTGCTGTTGCTCCTAAAGGACTCGCCCACAGAGAGGCTTCAGGTGCAGGTGTATGCCAGCAGCCATCAGTGACCGCTCACTAACCAGACACACACTAATAATAATAATAATAAATACACAAATACTGGACAGCGGTTTGATGCTACATGTTTGTGTGTCCTCCCACAGTCCAAGGAGATGAAGTTGGTGGCCGTCTGTCCCTCTGTTAGCTCTGATTGGTCGCTGCCTCTCGCCCTGCGCTAGCCCGTCTGGCTGCACAAAGCGCAAATGCTCAGCTAACCAATGTGTGTCCATCTTCCATATACAGTCTATATCAATCCAGATGTTTAAAGTATTTTGAGTTTTGATGTTTTTCTCCAGAGTTACATAATCGCGGTCTTATGTTTTTGATCTTCCCGACAGTAATCAGTAACGACACAGGTCACGTGTTTCTTCTCGCGTCATCGCTGTTCTCCAGTCTTCATTTATCCTCCAGCCGCTGCGCAAAGGGTTACCGTCCAGGCCCGCCCACCGGGGGTGGGGGGAGGCTGCGATGGAGCGAAGGCGGGCGGGGTGTCCGCGTCCAGGCTGGGACGTCCCATTGGAAATGAGCTGTGCGTAAAGCGGCGCTGGAGTTAGATCGTCGGGGCCCCGCACGCAGCTCACTTCTCCTCTGGTGTCCTTCTCTGAAAGCTGAAGGTAAGCGCTCTGCCTGCGACCTGCGCTCACACGTTCACACTTTGAGATGAAGTTTCAGCTGTTAGACGTCTGTGCGCTGCGGGGACGCCGCACACTGAAGCTGTGGCGCTTTTCCTCACACACTCGTCACAAACGCAGATTTTACTTCAGAACAGCTGTTTGTTTTTAAAAAAAAAAGCTTTTAAAGGCAGGACTGTGGCGTGAGAGTCATTACTGTCATTACTGCTCAGTCACAGCCTGCAGGTGAACTGTGAGCGTTCACACTGTGGAGCTATTGTGTGCCACATCGGCAATAAGAGGAGGGGGTCTGAGGGGGGAGGGATGGGCTCATAGACCCTTTTTGATTGGACTCTTTTGTTATTCTGATTCTCGATTTTCTGCTTAGTTTCATGAAAGTGCAGAAAGCGCCTCCTCTCATTGGTGAGTTACTGTTTCTGTAAAAGTGTGTTAAAGACGGGCGAGGAGGCGGTGAAACTGTGACAGACCCCTGGTCTCCCTCCCTGATTACTCTCATCTAAAGGAATGCAGGTTGCCATGGCGATCGGTTACCAGCTGTTTCTTTGAGTTGGATAGTCACGTTTGCCCACAGAGCCGAGACCCCCACCCCAGATCCACCCAGCAGCCTCGGGATAAACTGGAGAGATGACCCTGAAGGAGCCCTGACCTCACATGCAGCACATATGACCATCGTGACAAACGTATACTCTGATTTTACGTAAAAGTACAAATCAGCTCGACTAGTTTAACATTAGTGATGATGATGATGATGGCTGGAAACAGAAGAGACGTTCATGTCATTTTTGCACGCAGCCGTTTGGTTTTTGTCATGAAACAATAACTGAAGATCGACAGGAACCGTCGTGCGTTCACACCCGAGCTTCACCGGGCCACGCTTTTCCGACATGCGCAGATAAAATGAAACTTTTGAGTTTCTCTGTGTTTCGAAAGCTCGCTGCTGTCTGAGGACGTGCGCGCAGTCCTTTCGTCTTGTGTCACACTCAGTTACACGTGTCTCAGGAAAACGTCTCCAGTCCCGTTTGGCGTGTTCGTCACACCTGTCGAGGATTTGTCTTGGATTTCTGTGGAAAGGCTGAAGCACAATGTGCCAGCATTAGTATGAGCGAAGTGCAGACACAGCGTCTCTGGCTGCTTAATTGTTGAGGTGGCAGGTCTGGACCGGAGTGGAAGGTGGAGGAGGAGGTGGAGCAGGAGGCGGAGGAGGGGTTGGAGCTGAGGATGCCGTGAAATGCCAAAGCCAGCTTGGCAGTCTCTAGAAAAACACTAATCCCCCGACAGGAAGGAGGGATTGTGCTACTGTCTGCGAGTTCAGGGTGAGGAAGGAGGACTTGAGGGAAGGAGACAGGGAAGGAGACATAAAAGAATAAAGAAGTATGAGAACAGCCCAACAAGTCCTGCTGGTTAGAGGGAAAAATCTCTCCAGAGGTCAGTCTGAAGGGTCAAAGAAGCTTTTGAGTTCAGGCTGCTGACTTCTCACAAATCACGTTTCACTTCAGTTTCATTTCACACAGCAGTCGCCTCGAGGGCCGGTGTCCTGCAGGTTTTAGAGCTCACCCTGGGTCAACACACCCAAATCAAATAATTAGCAGGCCTCTGGAGAACTCCTCATTTAAATGAGGAGGTCGTTTAAATCAGCCGACACGTCTAAAGCCGGGAGGACGCCGGCGCTTGAGGCCTGGAGTTGGACGCCCATGATCTGTGCTGTCTGAGGCTCAGAGTTAGCTTTAGAGCTAGCGCTAGCCAGAAAGACTGCAACACGATCACCTCACCTGAGTTACCGTTAGCGTACTTGCACGCTTATCTGAGGCTAATGTAGAAAGCTAACTGGTATGAGTGGGTCGAGTTTTTCACTGTCTGACTTCAGGTCAAGCCAGCAGCAACCTTCTGATGTCTGGTGGTTTATCCAATCAGAGTAAAGCTGGGAGAGTGCTCATTAAAGTTTGTTAAACGTTACATCTGTGTGTGATTATATCTGCTTTATTCTTATCATCGTCCAAAATAACACTGAGGTGTCGGGTCTGTGACAGACCGCCGTGCCGAGCACGGGAAGTCAGGATCTCTGGTTTCCTGCCGTGTGCGCGCACACAGGAAGAGCTGCGGACAAAGTTGAGGACGTCGGATGAAAGCAAAGCGCGCCTAAAGCCGGCGTGCCCGGTGACGGAGCGCCGTGCTCCCGCTGATCTGTAGAGATGAAGACTGATGATATTATTTTACATCAAACTGCAGCAGTCAGAGGGAACGATATCAAAGATGAAATTATGGAGGGAAGGATGAAGTAGAGTCAATCAGGTCATGTGGCGAGGGACTCGGGTTACAGACATCCGGACTTTTTCCGCCCGAGTTGGTCTCTTTGTGCTCAGCGGTGCAGGTGAACGGGACGCTGTGAAGACTGCTCTTTGTTCAGGCAGGTCGCTGGGAGGTCCCTGTACTCCCTGGAGACCAGACTCATCAGGTGTGAGCTCGCAGAGAGAAGCCGCTGCAGCAGCAGGCTGTGAAGAGGAAACCTGAGAGTGCGTAAAGATTTAACCAGCAGCTTCTATTCAGTAAGTGCAGATTTGGTTCATTCAGACGGATTTTAGTTAGACCAGCTCAGCTGGTCTGACGGTCGGGTCGCAGCGAGATCAGGAGAAACCAGCCACCCCCCTCCATCCAAAGACCTGCAGCCCATCTCACCCACCCTTTTTTTACGGGACTCAGAAGCACATATTGTGCCGGTTTGCACTGATGAAGACTGTAAACCATCAGTGCTGCTGCAGACCACCTGTTTGGCAGATGGGTCGTTTGGAGCGCGGGTGGGAGGCTGCGGTGCAAAAGGTCAAAGGGCAAACGCTGGAAGCCATGACAGAGGAATCTTTCCTTCTCGATTGAGGGGAGGGTCTTCCTGGGGAGTTGAAGACAAGCCAGCAGTGTGGAGTTAATTCAATTCAATGTTATTTATATAGCGCCAAATCACAACAACAGTCGCCTCAAGGCGCTTTACATTGTAAGGTAGACCCTACAATAATACATACAGAGAAAAACCCAACAATCATATGACCCCCTATGAGCAAGCACTTTGGCGACAGTGGGAAGGAAAAACTCCCTTTTAACAGGAAGAAACCTCCGGCAGAACCAGGCTCAGGGAGGGGCGGGGCCATCTGCTGCCACCGGTTGGGGTGAAAGAAGGAAGACAGGATAGAGACATGCTGTGGAAGAGAGCCAGAGATTAATAACAAGTATGGTTGAATGCAGGGAGATCTATTAACACATGGTGAATGAGAAAGGTGAGCCTTAGAAGCGAGATGATTTGAGGGCCGTGCCGGAGCAGCAGAGTCAAAGTTGGCGTGCATCGTGAACGCCGAGCGTCCTCGTTCTGTCTGCAGAGCTCGGCGCACAGAGGACGCCGCTGTTCACTCTGCGTTTGCTCTGCACAGCTGTTTGTCTGCAGACGCTCTGCGACAGGTCGTTTGTCCTGCCAACCTGCCCGTGACGTCACCGAGGAGGAGAAGAAAGCCTGTGTGTGAATGTGCTCTCTCTGATTGGCTGCTGGGAGAGGAGCAGCTGCAGATCTCAGATCCAGCTCAGGCTGTTTGCGCTCGCTAACCTCTCAGATGAAGAGGCGGGCAGTGAGAAAGGCCCCTTTATGAGCCTCAAGTTTCCCCTTTAGCCTCGCCGTGTTTGATTTTGTGAGCGGCTTTCCAAATAAAACAGTTTGTTTTGCTGTTACGTCAGCGTGTCCGGCCTCCTCCTTCCCGCCGAGCCCGGTGACTCTCGGGGCCAAACGGGAATAAGTGAAAGCGACGGGAACGCCACGTCCCTCCAAATCAAACACTGGCTTTCCTGAGACGAGCCTGCTTATGTTTTCCTCTGGCTGCGCTCACACCCGGCCCAGACTCTCAGAGGCTCATGTCCCGACTGCAGAGCATCGCTTTTCTTTAGCCTGGCTTTTTCAGAGACGTGTCTTTGTGCCGGTCATTCTCCGCCTGCTGCCAGCGCTTCTGTAATTTTCCACATCTGAGCCACTTATGATTGCTTAGCCTCGGGAACAGAGGACACCTCTGTGCCGGAGCTCAGAGCAGGGAAATGATCGAGCAACACTACACCTCACAATTATTCTCCCCACTCGACCCCGTGCACGTCAGGATTTGACCCAGTGCGAGGAAACTGCTTTCATCCTCTGAGACAGAAACAGGAAGTGATCTCTGTGAGCTTTCCCACCAACTTAAAGGTTTTTCAGGTCTTCTTCATCAGCAGTGATGATCACCGCATCGATTTGAACCACGTGGAACGGTTTCAAGAACAAGTAGGAAAAGCCCTCTGATTGGCCAGCTTCAGGAAGCCTACAGAGGGGCAGCAGGTCTTTGTGACTCTACATGAATGTGTGCACGTCTATGCTGATACATTACCCCCCTGTGTCAGCTGATAGAAGGAAATACGGTTCCTAAAGCTGCTGTTTTAATGAGATTTAATGCAAATTTAATCAAAAATAAAGGTTGCACTGCTGTCAGCTGATCGCAGCCCGGACTCGCGTGTAGCCAGAAGGTTCTTCAAGCCGCTCGGGGTTTACTCTTTTCCTCATGTGTCGCAGCACGTCGCCCGATTCAGCCTCTCCGCGTCACCAGCCGGGCTGTTGTTGTGTCAGCTCAGCCATCTTTGGCGTGTTGGGAGGGTTAAAGCTGCAGAGGAAGGAGGGCTCATTGGTTTTTATCCATGTCGTGTTGTTTTCAGGCTGCTGCCCTCTTATCCGAGGTGCAGGAATTCCAAGTATGCGCGGCTCTGTTTGCGAAGGCTCATTATCCCCGCTGATCTCACGCAGCCTTCAAACTGTGTCCGCTCCAAACTGCAGATACTGCCTCGTGTTTTGGGGCGGATTCCATTTCTTTTCAAAATCCAGACACGATAACGGAGGGAGGATCTTTGATCTGTACAGTCTGCGCCTCCTCTGATGTCTGATCTCACAGATTGTTCCCCTGATGTCTGGGAGAAGCTCGATGGAGCTGCAGGAGAGCTCCAATAGGCCGAGCAGCGCTGCGCTCCGTTACAAACAAAGGAGGCTTTGTGTCCTCGAGACGCGACACAAAGAGGAGTTTCCAACAGCGGGTCCTCAGAGGAGACGCACACTGTCTCCTCACAGGAAATACGCGCCGTCTCTTATCTCGGGGTGACGGAGCTCACTGCAGCATGCGGAGCCCTAACACACCAAAACCACCTCTCTCAGTGAAGGTGGTGGCACCGTCACCACCACCTAATAAAGCTCCCAGCTGCTGTTGTGTTTGGTTCCACCTCTAAATGCACACTTTGTCCTGACCAGAGGCGTTGCCACCACAAACACCAACGTGTCGCTTCATGCTGGAGCCTCTGTGGCTCAGGTGAGAGGACACGAGCAGCAGACGCACCTTCAGGTTTCAGCACAGAGCCTTCAAAATAACTCGACAGACGTTTGATTGAGCCGTCCTAAAAGCTCCAGCAGGTCTGTCTGACGTCCACGTCACCTCGTCAGTGGTTCACAGGCGGGGGCCGGGTCCTGTCCCACCCTTTAAATCACACATCAGGGTCGTATGATCGCATATCTGTCATTAGAGTGTAAACGTGTGTTTAGCTAAGCTGAAGGAAGCTGGTCGGTCCAGACGGTGGAAACGTTGCTTCAGGCCGCTGTGAGAGAGCGCTTAAAGACCGGAGCTGTTTCCACGACCCGGCCTCGTACGGGACCCCGGTCGGCGTTCGCTCAGAGCTCCCGCCTCTCAGAGGACGGTTCTCAGAGACCATGTGAACCCAGCGTCCGGGAAACAAAGCGCACACTGAGGGCTTGTTCGGGAATCTGGAGCGCGTCCACGAGCGTCACAGTCGTCCTACGTGCTGCTGTGAGAAGACGCCGCCATAGTTTACACTCACACCCGGATCCTAACACTGAAGTGAAGGAAGAAGCAACACAAAGCTGCGTGCTTAATAACGTGTGTGTGTGTGTGTGTGTGTGTGTGCGTGTGCGTCAGCTCATCATCTCCGTTTGTCTCCACAGACTTCGAAGATGAGGGTGTGGATTGTCTTCCTCCTTTGCCTGGCTGGCCATGCTATGGCTGCTCCTGTAAGTCACACACGTCTGTAAGAGTGTGTGTGTGTGTGTGTGCATGCGTGCGTGCGTGTGTGTGTGGTTGCTCCTGATGGCCAGGTCCTCCCCTGTGTGTTTGTGTGGGCGCGCTCACATGAGTTCTATGAGCAGCCACAAGTGTTTAATAATGTTTTGTGTGTGTGTGTGTGTGTGTGTGTCTCAGGCTGACGAGGCGCCCATCGTGGAAGAGCCTGGGACTGAGGAGCCAGTTGTTGAGGTCAGTCCAGATGTTGGTTGTTTCCGTGGTCACCGCCTGTCACCCAAACAGGAAGCTGCTGTTTCCATGAAACTTTTTTCTGCATCAGCCGTCGTGGATCTGTGAGAAACGTTGAGTCCACAGAGGAATCCGCTGACAGCGAGCGTTGGCGCGACCGTGACGTCTGTAGGACTCGTTTGCTCTCCCGTGAGCCCGATTTGGCGTTTGCGGCGTGCTTTCTGAGCCACGCAGCTGCTCGGAGATGATGCGATCAGTGACGGAGCTTTAGAGTTGTTGGAGGCTGCGCCGGTGAAGAAATCAGTGCAGCATTAAAATCATCAACAAGAACGTTCTAAAAAACAAACATGCGTTTCTACAAACACGCGTTGAGATCGTCGTGAGGTCGTGATTGACCTCACGACCTCTCTTTGCTCGGGAGGTCAATCATCTTCTGGTCCTGACCTTCTCGTCTCGTCAGAGCTTTTCTAAACGCTCTGGGAGCTTCTGTTTGGTCCCTGCAGCCGTCACGCTGCGACCGAAGCTGCGGCGCGTCTCGTTTTTGCCTTTTCAGGAACACGTCACAGACGTCTCTTCTTTCACGTCTCCGCGATATTCCAGGACTGAGCGTCGAGTCTTCATGAGAACGTTTTATGGTTTCCTGCTTTAAAGGTCCACTGGGACCAGAAATCCCACAGCTGTTAATTTTAGCTGCTCAGGAAGCCATTACTCCTTTCATAGCTCTGCCACATGTGGCCCCAGCTGCCTGTTGTTGTTGAATATTATGGTCTGGCTGCTCCCAGACTCTGTTTGGCCTTCAGGGAGGAACCTTCTTTAGCGGTGACGCTTCAGCTCGTTTTTCTCGTCGTCAGGAAACCAGGCGTCTTTAAGCGGTTTGGTTTAAGTGGACGTCAGGCAGAAATAGACGGGAACACAGCCGACCTCGGTCTGGGCGCTTTTGATCTGACCTCCGACCTCTTGTGTCCTTCAGGAGACCGAAGTGGGGGCCAACCCAGTGCAGGTTGAGATCGGCGAGTTTGACGAGGCCATCGACATTGTTGACGACGTTGTCGCTGAGAGTAAGTTCGCAAACACACTCGCTCCCCATGAATCTAAACTGTCACAGCTGATGTGTCCCTGTCCCCTGGTGGGGGCTCATGTCTCAGCATGAGCACCTCAAACGAGCATCCAGTGTAGTCGTCATGACCGAACACACAAAGAAGTGCACACTACAGGAAATACCACCCAGGAGCTGTTTCGCACAGATCAACACGTGAAAAAGATCAAAAAGCTTTTAGACTCTATTTCAAAAAGCCGTCCAGAGCTTCAGCTGAAAAGCTTCAGCGTGGACACGAACGATGTTTCCACGTGAAGTCACAGCAGATGTGATCTCGCTGCATTTGTGGCTGCAGGCTGAGTTTAGTCAAGCCTCAAACAGCCATAATGACAGACTCCCTCGCTCTGTAATTACACATTCACCCACTTTAAGAGGCAGCACGGCCTCAGTGCTGCACACCCTCGCTTAATAACGGCGGTGTTGGCACGGCAACAGCCGACGGCAAGAAAACCAAGAAGGACTAAAACAGAATCTCAGATCTGCCTTCTTTACAGCCACTTTAAATAAAGACGACGTGTTGTCCTTGGAAGCCGACCTCTGCTGTTTTCTCCACAGACGCCTGCCTGAACTACCACTGCAAGAAGGGCAAAGTGTGCGAGGTGGATGAGAGCAACACCCCCATGTGTGTGTGCCAGGACCCCTCCACCTGCCCACCGGTGGAAGGAGACTTTGAGCACGTGAGTTTGAAATCAGCCCGAGTGCAGCTCTGCGGGTTTCTGCAGCTTTGGGCATTTTCTGCATGCACAAATCTGATTGGCCTGCAAGTAAAGCAGAGGAGCCGCCGGTGGGCGGGGCTTCTCTGTAAGGGTCGTCTGTGACATCACGCAGAGCAAAGAGTAGAAAAAAAAAGAAATAATTGTGAGCTTTTAGTTCAGCTTATTTCAAACATGCACCATGTGACAGGAAATCAGGAAAATCATCTTTTCAAACTAAAGGTCTGAATCGCCACACGTGTAAGGACACCATCCCTGTGATGTCACTGCGTTGCCCACCGAGCTCCGCTTTCTCTCCCGCAGGTTTGCGGCACTGACAACAAGACCTACGAGTCCTCCTGCCACTTCTTTGCCACCAAGTGCACCCTGGAGGGAACCAAGAAGGGCCACAAGCTGCACCTGGACTACATCGGATCCTGCAAACGTGAGCGCTCACACTCTGCGTGGAAGCTTTCACCTCAATGATGCGTTATGGTAACAAGACCAGGTGATCTGCGGCTCGTGCGGCGATTTTCCTCCATTCACGAGGACTCGCACAGATCGACACGTCGTGTCCTTTAGCACAGTCTGGTTTATCCAGTTAAACAAAGTTTAAATGGTCCAGGATCAGCACCTAAGTATTTAGGTGATATCACTAAGTAGCTTAGAGCGCGGCTAAGTGGAGTGCCGGAGGTTTCTTCCTGTTAAAAGGGAGTTTTTCCTTCCCACTGTCGCCAAAGTGCTTGCTCATAGGGGGTCATATGATTGTTGGGTTTTTCTCTGTATGTCTTATTGTAGGGTCTACCTTACAATGTAAAGCACCTTGAGGCGACTGTTGTTGTGTTTTGGCGCTGTATAAATAAAACTGAGTTGAATTGAGGAGGACGCGATTCTCCTTTGGGTACAGCAGGAAGTGAAGCGTTGAGCCTTCTGGTGGACTCGAATGAGTCACCGAGTAAAGGACGGGATGGAGGGCGTGCTGCCTCTACCCTGGTTGCGCCCAAACGTTAATGTTGGCTTCAGAAAAAAAGCCTCTTTAATCACGTCTAAAGCAGCGAATCATCTGAAGCTGTTTGCAGCATTTAAATTAATTCTGGCTGCAAACCTCCAATAAAGCACAGAAAGAAACCTGAGAGTCGGATATGACGTGTGGATGCATGAGGACAAAGAGGAGTGGCTCTGCAGGAGATTTCAGGGAGAACCTCTCCTAAACGTATCTGACCGCTCCGCTGGAATGTTATCTCATCTCCATCTCCAGCTCATGGATTTGGATATTGTTGTATCGCTGCTCCATCTTTTGTTTTGACATTGCGTGTTTCTGTTTTTTGGTTCCTTGTTGACGGTTCAGACTTATCTGAAGTTTAGTTCCCACTTAGTTCCCCCGCCTCCTCCCCGCCGCGTCGACAGGCTGAGCTCAGGTGTGTCAGAGCGCGCTCGGTCTCGCCGAGTGATTGCGTGATTGATGGGTGAGTCGGATTGCGGCTGCGGCTCTGGCGTTTGGACGTGTCCCGACACGCGAGGTGCAGAACACGAGACGGGAGAAGAGTCGGGGCTCCAGGGTTTAGACGGAGGTCACGGCACTGTTCGGTACAGCAAAACACAAGAACGGTCCCGAACGCCGGGGTACACCTGGGTGTAGCAGTCGCAGCACACACCTAACCCTGTTTGAAACACACACGCTTTGATTTCCATCATCACAGACGTGATGTAGAGCCTAGAAGTCGGTGTGAATCTGTATGTGCTGATGGTGCTTTTGTCTCGCAGTCATCGAGCCCTGTATGGACAGCGAGCTGTCGGAGTTCCCACTGCGGATGAGGGACTGGCTGAAGAACGTTCTGGTGACGCTGTACGAGCGCGACGAGGACAACAACCTGCTGACCGAGAAGCAGAAGCTCAGGGTGAGAGCTTTAGACTGAGCCGGCAGTCACAGACACCTTTATTCTCTGTCATTGTCCAGTAAACAGCTTTCACGATGAAGGTGAGGTTAAACACACGCGCGCTTCGAGCGCTTCGAATGCAGTCGAGCAGTTTGAGGATTTAACGTCAGACTGAGGAAATGTAGTAAACCTGCAAACATCTCAACACGGAAAAAAGCTTTCAAGCTCTTTACTGTCGCACATCTGCCGCCTCCAACACGACGTGAACGCGTCCGTCTAACCTTTCAGGTGAAGAAGATCTACGAGAACGAGAAGAGGCTTCAGGCCGGCGATCACTCCCTGGACCTGCTCGCCCACGACTTCGAGAAGAACTACAACATGTACATCTTCCCCGTCCACTGGCAGTTCGGCCAGCTCGACCAGCACCCCGTCGACGGGTACGTAGGGGGAGGGGACGATGATGTCTCGCCAACTAAACGCCAAACTTATCCTCGCTGTCTGTTTGTGTGCTTCCAGATATCTGACCCACACAGAGCTCTCCCCGCTGCGCGCTCCTCTCATTCCCATGGAGCATTGCACCACCCGCTTCTTTGAGCAGTGTGACGCCGACAGCGACAAATACATCGCTCTGGAGGAGTGGGCCGCCTGCTTCGGCCTCAAGGACCGTGAGTACCGAACAAATGTGAAAGGATCCGGCGGACAGCGTTTTTGTACAAACGGAGAAAACCCCGAAACGCTGTTGTGACGCTCAGCGGCGTTTCAGGGTTTTAGTGCATGAGTGTTTAACGTGTGCACTGAGCGTGATTACCATATTTTCCGGACTACAAAGCGCACCTGAATATTAGCCGCACAACTTGAAATTATGAAAAAATCATATTTTGTTCATACATTAGCCACACCAGACTAAAAGCCGCAGGTGCGCTAGCGGGCTAGTAGCGCTAGCGGGCTAGTAGCGCTAGCGAGCGGGCTAGCAGCGCTAGCGAGCGCTACTACACCGGCTAGTAGCGCTAGCAGGCTAGTTGCTAATAGCAACTAGCTAGCGGGCTAGTTGCTAGTAGAGGCGGTGCACGGCCCGCCTTGCAGGTGGAGGGCAACGGAGCGACTGCTCCACCAGCCTCGGAAGAGCCCCGCAAAGTGGGCCGCGCACCGCCGCCCGACCGACCCAGCCCTTAGAGCCAATCCTTATCCTGAAGTTATGGATCTGACTTGCCGACTTCCCTTAGCTGCCTTGTTCTAACATGCCAGAGGCTGTTCACCTTGGAGACCTGCTGCAGATATGGGTACAGGGCCAGCCAGAGCCAGCTTGCTAATCTAGTCTCTTTTTCGCGCTAAATCGTACGGCATTACTTTGGCTGGCTGGCGGACGGACATGTGACCACATGCCTTTCTGCCAGGCAAAATGGCGG
>VURO01015808.1:0-10435 GCA_015108175.1 Pelvicachromis taeniatus
CCGCAAAGTGGGCCGCGCACCGCCGCCTGACTGACCCAGCCCTTAGAGCCAATCCTTATCCTGAAGTTATGGCTCTGACTTACCGGCTTCCCTTAGCTGCCTTGTTCTAACATGCCAGAGGCTGTTCACCTTGGAGACCTGCTGCAGATATGGGTACAGGGCCAGCGAGAGCCAGCTTGCTAATCTAGTCTCTTTTTTGCGCTAATTCGTACAGCACTACTTTGGCTGGCGGACGGACATGTGACCAACATATCACTCTTTTCCGTGTCTGATCACATGCCTTTCCGCCAGGCAAAATGTCGGAACAAACCAAAACAAATCCTCTTACGATGTCACAAAAATCATGAAAAAGCCTTAGAAAAGCCGCAGGGTTCAAAGCTTGTGCAAAAAGTAGCGGCGTATAGTCCGGAAATTATGGTAATTAACCAGGAGCACCACTGTTCTCTGAACCCTAATCAGCAAAATAAAAATATACCCATCAATATCACAAACACCTCACTATGGCAACAGCACCACTGACTGCAGTCTTTAAAACTATAACAAAGCCTTAAATATTAAAACCAGAACAATGTAAGCTACAGTAATGGGCTACTTTAAAAAAGTAGCCCATTACTTTAAAAAAGTAGCTGGTTTAACTTTGTAACTTACACATCCTTATGTTGTGAAAATGCTTTTTTAATAAAGGTGTTAGGTGGAAAAGAGGGTGCTTGTTGTGACGTTCCCACGCTCTCTTTGTGCCGTTACAAGCTGCCCATTAAAAAGCTGCACATGAGTAAAACAAAAATGAGCAGAGGCCATAAAAGCAGGTTGTGGTTGAACCGGGTCTGCTAACAAGCCCGAAACGTGTTATAAGTGAGCCACATCACACGTATTTTACGAGTGCCACTTGATTTGCACATCACAGCAAATCCTCAAGAGTATCTCACAATACTTTAGCATCCGACCTCCCACGCTGATATTTGCTCACAATTTGGAAACTGTCGAGATTGTGTGAATCGTTTCGATTTTCACCTGTAAAGTGTGATCATATGCAAATATCCAGATAACACTCAGACACAGATAATGGTACCCTGTACTTCCTAATGCTGACCTTGAGCATTAGGAAGCATGAGAGTTTAAACACCTTGTAGTGACTTTATTAACATCAGTAGCTGAAACAGTACAATTTTACCATTAGTTTCACATAAGGTAGTACTGAACATAATTAAATGCAGGCTGAAGGATATGGTGGTATATATTGGTGCGTCTGTTCAGTTTTATTATGATCAATAACACATAAAAACTGGAACATTTTTCATCTCGACCATCTCTCCTTTTATTTTAACACAGTGGTGGGTTTGTTCCAACCAGGTGTCTGTCCTCAATGTCGATGGAGAGAGAAATGTTGATTGTGACTATTCAAGAGGCAATTCAGCTGGCAGAAATGTGGGATTCGTGCCTCGTACTAAAAAATACCATTTTATTTTTTGACTGCACAGTATTATGGGTTAACAAGGTTACTATTGGTTGGAGTTATTATTAACTCCAGCCTCTCCCACACAAACAGCGCTCCCTATTCTGGACTGGTTAAAAATTCTGAGCAGAGAACACAAATCTTCAGCTTTGACGGGCCGATGTTGATATTTTATATTGCTGTAAAAAATGGGGGAGAAAAAAAAAACAGGAAGGCAAAGTGCATGGCTAATAGTTGGTTTTTCACTGCTGCAGTGTTTTTGAGATGGGTTTTTCATTTCATGCTCCTCCTCCTTTATTGACACTGGCCCTCTCGTGGACGGTTTACACACATGATTGATCGACTACCTGATGCCATGCTGCCACAGAGGTGGTGCGCTTCAGAAGAATATGAAGTACCACATTAGAGGTTCACTCACCTCTACAAAACAGAGGCGCTCTAGACGCATATGTATGTGCACAAAACAAATGAAACACAACAAATTCCTGGAGCAGTGTGACGAGGACAGCAGATAAATATTCATGGCGCCATCATTCTTCGTTTGCAGGTACAAGACGTGTCAGGGTTTTTCAGGTTGTGCGCTGGTGCTACTGTCGTGGTAGAGCAGGGAGAATCGCCATACCGGTCGTCTCCTTGTCTCCCGAGACACAAGTTCACAGCAATGAACTTGGTTTCATTAGCAGAAACCGTGTGTTGACATGCATCACATCACCTCCACTTTTCCTGAATGAAAGCATTTTCTAATGATGCCTCGGATGAACTTCATTTACGCAGCTGTCTAAACCCTCCAGAGACTGAAGTGTTCCATTTAACCCTCACTAGCTAATTGGTGGGAGCCTGTACCATTAAACGTAATTACCCAACAGTTATTTGCCATTCCGATACACATTTGTGTGTGCAAGTCATTCTCAACATCTCTCTCATCTCTGGATTTTTTTTATTTATTTTTTTACAGGAGCGAATTGCATTCAGGGGGACACCTGCTCACCCTTCTCTGCTTCTTTTGTCAAGACTGATGATGTTTGACAGACAGGACCAGGGTCGGGTCAACATCCCATTAGACCTCAACCAGACAGAAAGGCTCCTCTTCAGCCACTTCATGACAAAGACCCTGACAAATCCTTGACAGTGGGGTTCTGTTATTTTGCAAATACTCGCTACTGACCCTGCCTGCATGTCCCCCGCTCTTCCTCACTTCCTCGCTGCTTCAAGCAGAGATGTCAAATGGTAGAAGGTAATGACGTCTCAAACCTGTCCAGGAACCAGAAATGTAAAATAGCCCAGAAATCATTGCTCTGCATGACAAATGTCTTAAGGAGGATAGGATTATCAGTTCTCATTTAACATTTTATTTGCAACAAATAGATTCATTATGAACTATCGCTGCTTTCGAAAGTTTGTCACAGTTGCTCTTTGGACAAAGATATCTGACACCTTTTCCATAGATGGCACCAAGAAATGTAGTCTTAACTTATTAACAGCTTTAATATAGGGTTAACACATCAGAGAGCAACTTGGAGTTCAGTATCTTGCACAAGGGTCCTTTGGCATACAGACATACTTGTTCTACCTCCTGAGCTAAAAACTAATAATTCACAGTCACATATTTAACTTGAAAGACTCATATGTTCCCAGAAAGTGTGTTTCAAGTTACAGGTGGGATTACCATGCAGATGTGTTATTCTATTGCGCTTGTATACACCAGATTCTGAGCTCTGTTCCAAACGATCTGTTTCAGTGTTTGCAGTTTTGAATGGATCAGGAACTCCAGCTGCCCACGCCCCTTTAAGACAGACAGGTATAAGACAGAGAAAAGAAGCCAACGCTAGCAATGCAGCACATTCAGTTCACGACTCTGCAGCTGTTAAAGATCTGAATGTGACATTCAATGCAAAAAAATCACAGCTTTTGATACACGTGTAGGTGTAGGCTGATTTTGTCGGACATGTGATGATTGTAAATAGGGCATTTTAGCACACGGAGCGGCAGCAGAGTTAAAATCGATGCATTGGTCATTGCTTTTGCAATCAGTGACTTCTGTACAGTGCTGTAATCATTTATGCTGATGATTGAGGCACATCTGACTAGCTGTTGTCTTTGTAAAATAATAGGTGTTTGTACTCAGAAGAAAACCACCACTCCCATTGCTGGAAAAAAAAAAAAAAAGAAGCAAAGGGAAAGAAATCAAAGCGATCATGCAGTTTTTCCCCCACCGTTTTTTCTGATTTCTCATCTTTTCCAGCTACCTGGGAATACCTATGGTCCTATAGGTGCGAAACAAAGGCAACACAACACAAGAGTACACAGTAGGCCATCAGTGATATCAAACCATGTACAAACTAAAGTATTAGTATCGATCACATGTAATATTGAATATGGAAACGGCTCAAATTACCACCGTACATATAATGTTCGAGCTTCTATGTCGGTTGAACTTGCAAACAGGCAATTAATAAATTTTTTTTGACTCAGTGTTATGTTAACAGTGTTCATGTAATACATTTAGTGGAACTGCACTAAGAATAATGAATACTGATTTAGCTTCATACCCTGTGTTGCTTCTGTTTCTTCTTTTCGGCACTGTTATATTTTGAACACTTTCACATGAGTCAGTGTGTTGCGCTCAGTTGCTGGTGATATCGCATTAGTTTTTCTCTATTCAAGCCAGAGGTCTGAGAGCCAACCTGCGAGTGAGAGCGCGCACACTTGGGCTGCCAATTAAAATGCCTTTTGACCAACACAACACATCTCATTAGTATTCACAGCTGCAAGCGTGAATGTCTGGAAGAGCAGAGCTGCAAACATGGCATGACCTTGCCTATTTGCTGTGCAACACCTCCCACAGAGAAGAAGCCAAAGATGACATGGCCATTAGTGTCTATTCCTGTCATGGTGAAAGGTCACTTGTTAACACTAACCACCAACAAATTACACTCTTAAACATGTTCCTGTGTAACTCGGAGCCTAGTAAATATGCATTCACAGCATCGACAAGTTGATCAGGTATACCAGTGGAATATAATGAATTCCAATACAGCAGCTGTATCATAACGTCCGTAGAACAGCTCATACCATAGTGGTATTTCTTTTTTATTTAGTCCTCCATGCGTTACATACAGGCTGTTACAGGATTGCATATTACTTTACAGAAAAACCTTAAAGTCACCGTATGCGTAGTGAAAACACTGTGCTCGAGAAGTTCTGGCTGTAGGCGCATCTTTAAATTTGTGAGCTTGACTCGAGTGAAGTGGCTGCTCCTCATGTTGGACTGTCACACACCCCTTCTAGTCTAAATTCATCTTGCTTCCTCCCATACGATCCCATTTTGTTATCTCAGCTTTGCAAATGGCTTGCTGACATGATGCCAAGCCAAAAAAAAAAAAAAAAAAAACAAAAAAAAAAAAAAAAGAAAACGAAAAGGAAAATGGCAGATTTACGCTGTAAAAAGGGCATGTTATATTTTCTTCTTTTCTGCCCTAATGCCATTGGCTTCTTACTTATCTCCTTCTGCCCATGTGGTGTCCAAACTATGAGCAGACGCTGAGGTGAACCTGCAGTATTTATATCTATCCTACTTTAAGCATACCTGACACAGCAAAGCTATCTACTAAAAGTAAGTGTTTTGCCATATCTCCTATGCTGGCCCATGCTCAAAGTTTCTTTCATTATTCGAATAGATCCTGTGATGCGGACGAGTCATTTTCTGTTGAAAATCGATAAACACAAAGACCAGATGATGACTCCTTTGCATTTGTAATATTATGGTCTGTTTGAGATTGGATGTAGCTTCCTGAAGTGCTTATTCATCAGGTACTGGATTGCTGACTTTGCTATTACTTTTCTGTCAGTTGTATAGTTTATGCAGCTTTACTATCAAATTCCCTTCTACCAAACTAAAGAAGGAAGAGCTGTATTCATTGTTATTTATTTATTTTGGATGACATTCCACTGTCAACCCTCTTGTATTTCTCCATTACAGTATAAGGAGGTAATAAGACGCTTCTCTTATTCGTCCCATTTGCTCTGCTGGCAGGTGGAATATAAAGTGAAAAGCACTGAAGAGTAAATTGAAATGTTAAGCACAAGAGTCAGCCAACCAGTTTAATCAGCTCTCATGAAGCACCTCCAACTTTCAAGGTTATGGAGGCTTTTGCACAAACTGTCTATAATGATCTGCTGTTATTGTTTGACAAATCAATATCCATTATAAGTGAATTTAGATGGCATTTTATGATAAAAAAAGAAGCATAAAGGGAGCTCGAGGGTAGAAGGAGAGATGAAGGAAAAAGGGTCCTTTATCCTTATGGCTTACTGAGAGAGGAAGAAAGCAGTGAAGTTTATGAAAAAGGTCTTGCAAGGTGTGCACTTTCTCCGCTGTGTGGCAGCAGTAAAAGTGGTTGTACTGCTGTGGGGATAAATAATGCAGAGGGCTGCTGCGTTAGCGACAGGGTTGGCACTGAGCACGAGAAAGGAGGGGTTTAAACACACACACACACACACACACATATGCACACAGTTGCCTCACTCATCATTATGACTTTATGCACGCAACTCTACTACTTGCATGCCAAGCTAGCTTCCTGAAGGAACTTAAACACCCTTGCATCCTAAGCATATTTCATATCACATTAAACAAATTCTGTCATTTATGTGACATGTTCGGAGCTTTATGATACGCATCTATCATTGCACCCTAATGTCATTTTACCATGGCACTCTATAATATTTTATTTTACAAGGCAGCGCATAAGTGATGCAAGGCTGCGATAGGACACAAAGGATTGCAGGGCTGCTAGCAGGATATTTATGCTTTTGGTGGCGCAAACAACAAGGAAACAAACTACAAAGAGAACAAGAGAAATAAAAAGAAGAAGGGAAACAACGTGAGTGAGACACTGGTATCAGAAGACAAGCACCCCTCCAGTACAGAAAGAAATAAAACCTCTTTGGCCGAACCCTAACCCGGATTATTCGGTATTGTTTGAGGGTTCAAGAATTTTTCGGTCTAATGGCATTAACACTGGGAGAGGTCACAGAAATAAAAGGTCTGATCCCTTACAATGCTGCTTTTGGAAGAAGGGCAGTTGTTCTTTTCATAATGGCATTCTATTGTAATTTCCTGCCCTATCCATCACCATCAAAAACTCCTGTCATCATGTGCCTTTTAAATAATCTTCATTGAGACCAGCCTGAACTGAATACCTGCTGTGATTCTTCTCTTCTCGTGTTTTATGCCAAAACGACCATGTTGCTACAGCCTGATTATACTGTTACTAAGAGAACACGCCGCAGAGGCAGCGAGGATCAGGATACACAGAACTGACAAGTGTGTTGCAGTGTAATCCATCAAGATATACAGAAGCTCCAGCGCACCAATCTGCAAAAGGCCATCCTATTGCCTCAAAGGTGTCTTAAAGGAAGAGTTCAACATTTGAGAGGGAAATATAATCATTTGCTTTTCCCCTCCAAAAAGGTGACATGAGATGATTGACATGGACCTAATGTCTCTGTCCAGATGGGAGTCTAGACGTGGATAATGTGTCTTATTGGAGCTGGCTCTCTTAGAGAAAGAAATATGTATGCCAGCTCCTGTAATGCTGAATTACTATCATAATATATCTCTCAGTTTTGAGGGAAAAAAAGTGTAGGTGCAGTCTGAACTGTTGTCAGTGGGGATGCAACAATTCTGATATTCAACATACAGTAAGTGCAGATACACAACACCAGCACTCTGATTTTCCCCATCTTAAAAATAGGCTTGTGAAATCAGTGTAAAAATAACAAGCAGCAACTTAACATAAGGTAACACGTGTACAGCTATTTTGCAGTGGCAGCAAATGAGCTGATGTGGCGCTTGCTGTAAAACATTTAATTTTATAAAAGTATTTACATTGGTCACATAATGGCATGTAATTACATCAGTGCATAATCACATCAGTATCGATGCCACTGCTTATCTGGCATATTGAAGCGGCATTTTTTCTCTATTTGCCAGTAATAAACCCTAGAAGGTCCTAGCAGATAGAAAAAAAAGATAAATTGTTTGATTTGTTGTTTTAGACTCTGCAGCGGTCTGAAACTGTGCCATATACCCTTTTAGCCTTAAAGTAAAAATTGAACTACCTTCATCGAGCAGAGCAGAACAGGACGGGCCAAAGCCAGACGTACTGTAGGCCCCCAGCCAGATTACTACTAATAGAAGTAATCTCATAGAAATGTGCAAGTCTATCAAACCTTTTCTGCCCAGGAAAGCGGGGAGAAATCATTAATGAGGGTTAAACAGGAAGATTGCGAGCACTTTTGTTGGAAGGTAAGTTTTCAAATTTCCTCCAGCCATTTATCTCGTCAACACGTGCATTAGCACAAAACAACAATTTGTGATGATTGTTTTACCAAGAACTCGCAGTAGCTGGACATACATGAACACAAATGCTGGATTTGGTCTCAGTGGCACAAACTTGGTGAACTGTGAGATCACACAGATTGTTTAGTGTAAATAATTCATTAGGTCCAATGAGATAAAACAGGTTGATTACTAAACTTGAGGTACATGTTTTCCTGTAATAATCTTCTTATATCAAGATTGGCAACAAACTCAAAGAGGATATTTGTTGAAATTCAAAACAAAAAAAAATCTCTTTAAAGCTCAAAGTCATTTGTAGCTTGAAGATATCCTCATGAGAGAAACGCATTTTGCTCAGTAGGCACTACGAGCCAGTGTATCTCCACTGAAAACTATAGAGAATTAAAGTATTTACACTGGAACTCTGTGTCCTGTGCCACAGCATTCCTCACCTTATTATAGAGTATAGTCCCCAAGGTCCTCAGGTTCAGATTGTGCCTCAGAAATGACATCAAATAAAAGAAGAATTACTTTGGGTGGAACATCTTGCCCTCCCTGAATAATAATTGTATCACTCGCCTTCCCTTGAACCACACTTTCTTCTTGCAGGAGCAGAAAAATTTAAATATTAAAATGACATGTTCTCTTTCGCTCTTCGTCTCCCGTGGCATGTCATTGTGAAGGAGGTGTCCATATATAGCTACGGACTACGAGCTGTCATCCCATTCTCATCAATCACCTTCCACATACCCAGTCATTATTTTTAATAAGTCACCTCTCCCTGATGGCCGGTGGGGCTCTATCTCACCTGTCAAAATGTGGCTGTCTCTGCCAGAGCTGATGCAAGGCAAAGTAAGGGACCAGAGGTGAAGGACCTGTGGCAGCCCCTAATCACCAACAGAAAACCAAATCATCTGACTCGATGGCATGTCTCAACTCACAATGATGTATGCAGCAGATGCCACTTCTGAGAGATTGCTAAAATGAACTCAAGTTAACCTGTTATATAGCTATATATAGATATATGTAGATATAGATATGCACACACCTCACACACGCACACACAATGCTGAGCACGCCAATTAAAGGTCAATATTTCAAATGTTCAGATCTACATATAAGCTAAAATCTCAGGGTCTTGATTGCTTTAAACGTTTCGTTTATGACATATTAGGGAAAAAAAACTTTTCGATGTTTATGATCAATGAGAAGTAGTTGGAGGGTAGCTAATAGAAGAAAGGGGTAGAACTGAAGAGCTGCTCTGAGTCCCAATTTCAAAGTAAAAAAGCACAATTTTGAACTATAGCACACAAATCATGCAAAGCTACTTTAGTAACATCCGCGAATAAATTCATGAAGTTGGAGATGAGCATAATATGTCACATCTAATGCATTGCTAAGATTAGAATTTTTTCATCAAAAGCTGGCTTTGAAGATTGGATTCCTCAATTTCAAGAATGTCAAGAAGAACCTTTAATAACGAGTTTGTTCAGTGTAAAGGACATGAGCTCCATCTTCCAGCAGACAGCATTAATGTACATGTAGGAGCTGGCAGCAGCTTCGCCTCATTCCACTAAGTTCCGACACTGCAAGGGCTGCCCTCGCTCTCTGTTCTGTTCATATTGTAGCAGACGATGTGGGATGCTGTTTTCTTTGTTTGTTTGTTTCTTTTGGTTTTATTAAGTCAAGGTCTCCAGCTTGCACTAGAGAAGTTTCCAACAGAAGTAGTTTGGATGAGAGTTAGCACCACCAAGTTTTAGACCATTGTTCTCAGCCAGGAAAGGGTAAAATGCCCACTCAAAGTTGGGAGTGAGTTGTTCCCCCGAGTACAGGAGTTTAAACATCTCAGGGTCTTGTTCATGAGTGTGGGAAGAATGGAGCAGGAGACTGACGGATTGAGGTGTTCCAGACATGTCTGACCAAAAGGAAGTCCCAGAGCAGAGCAAGGACACCTGTGCAGAGATCTCTTGGCTGCCTTGGGAATGCCTTGGTCTCTCTACAGAAGAAATAAGAAAGGTGGCCAAGGAGAGGGAGTTCTAGGCATCTGTGCTGCCCCCAACTGACCTGGACCTTATTAGTGTTTGCGTGGGCAGATGGATGGTCTCCAGTGAAGGTCCGTAATGGCAACCAAAGAGCTTAAAACAACACACCTTGGAGCGAGGTTTCTTATGGATGCTTGTAGATTGCTAAATTAGTGAAGTAGTTAATCCCTGTGATTAATCTGTAAATCACAGTTTACAATACAATAATGACAACATTCATTGTGAAAAAAGAGGGTGGAGTTTAACTGGTGGATAAGTATTTATCAGTTCTGACTTTGACATTGGAGAAAGGGAAACTACTTTCAGCTGCTCTGTTATACACAAAGGGTTGCCACAGCGGGTAGCTCTGCATATTTGATGTGACAGATTTTTATTCCAGATGCCTTCATGAAACAATCGCCAAAAGGACTTTTGTCTCCTCTCAGGATTGAACCAGTGATCTTTGGCTTGGTATGCAAATGTTTTTCACATGCGATATTGAACGAAGAAAAGATAATCAGATATTCACGAACACCAAAGGGAACATTTCATGGTTCTAATATTCTGATGTTCTTTCAGTTTTGTTTTTTTTTTTTTTTTTAAAAGGGGACAAAATGA
>VURO01015812.1:6534-18651 GCA_015108175.1 Pelvicachromis taeniatus
GGGGGGGAAAATTGGGGTGGGGGGGGGGGGGGGGGGTACTCTCCTGTGGCTTTAGCTGCTTTTGAAAATGTATAACATTGCATCTGCATAAATCAAAAGGAAGGTGGCCACACGCAGGAGCTCCTAAGCAATGTTTCATCATCTACTTCCATCACACAATCATGTGTGGTTAGTACCACTTCTGACACATTTATATAAATATATGTGGGCTGTGTGCATTTCAGCCGCTCTCCTCCATTTCTTTGGCTTGAAGGTGATGACTAATGCCAGTGGCAAGATAGCGAGTGAGCAACAATTGTGCCTGGTTTAGAATGGCTTCAAAGGCGGGTTATATCAAGTGAAACATGAAATTACAATTAGCCAGACATTAGAAATCTATGAAAACAAAGTAGTCCTGCGTGAATCCTTCAGCATGAAACGCGCCGTGATTCATTTAATCCACATTAAACCCTTCATCCTGTACTGAAGATGACCCATATTTAAATTAAATAACAACCAATCACCAAGGAAGCAAAAATAAAAGTTGATTATTTTCTGAAGGCACTTCTAGTCAGTGAAAGGTGGGTGTGAGAATACGTGCACAGCAAACCCACATTGTGTTTAAGAACAATCCATTGTGCAGCATAGCAATGGCTCTGTTTGGCTCAATGCCATTTTCACAGTTGCTGAGATAAAAACACACCTATAGATGGAAAACAGGAAATTACAGGCCACTGAAAGCAGACAGAGCTGGCTGATTTTTCTCTCTGTCATTTTGAATTTCCTCCTGTTTCTTTTCCATCTCAATGGGATTATTTTTCCCCATTTTGCATCTCTTTTTCTTTTTTTGTGTGTGTGACCAGTCTCTTCACACTAACATTACGTTTAAAGTGTTAACGTTGACATTTAAGAAGAGACTGAGTGAATACAGTGCAGGACACAAGAGTTACAAGTATTTGCAGTTCTGTCTGAATCCTCCATTCACAGGAGTTAGATTAGAGAAAATAACATATTTTGCAAAACCATCACACTGCCCTTTGCAGCCCCTGCAGATTCTCTCATTCTAGGTCAGCCTGACCTTGAGCCCCTGCTGGAGAGGTCCTGGCACTCTCTCTCTCTACCAGTGTTGCTCTTTAAGCATCATTTCATCTATTTGGCTATTGAGAATTTGTTTGCTGATAATTCCCTTCCTGAATTGACTCCCTCCTTTGACCTGATGCTCCTTAGCCTTGGCGATTCACTCATCCTCACTTTACCCTTTGTAGTAAAAAAAAAAATAACCTACTTAGATTTGTGTGTGCTTTCCTATCTGAAGTTCTTTCTAAAGCTGGATAATCTGTTAATTCATATAGGGCCAGCTTATGTCCCCCTGGAGTCTTTAACTGAAATTTAAATTAAAAATGCCCACGCCGTGTTCGCTTGCAACATGGCAAGACAAACACAGAGCTGATCTTAGGAGGTGAGACGCGCGGGAGGAGAAAACATTCATTAACGGTGCCACGCAGTTTTGTCCTCAGGGCTATAACCACAGTCAAAGGTAATCTGTCAGCAGTGTTGACAGTAAATGGGCTAACTGCCTTGAGATTTCATTATGAAGTGTGTGTGTCTTAATTAAGGAATTACCATTTAAATGACATGTAATGACAGCTTTATCCCACTCTGCTGGGGGGGGAGGTACCTGCACCTGGAACACTGTCAAACCAGCTCAACTTCCTCTTTCACACAAATATCTAATCAGCCAATCACATGGCAGCAACTCATTGCAGTTAGGAATGTAAACGGTCAGGACAACGTGCTGCTGTTCAAACCGAGCATCGTAATGAGGAAAAGGTGTTGCAAGTGACTTTGAGCGTGTCATTTGTGAACACACAATGATAGATTGCAGGGGAAACAGGAAACAGAGGCTACAGTTTAGACATGCTCACCAAAAATGTTTTCTGTTCTGATGCGCTTCCATGTCTGCTATGACATTCAGACGGCCGGGTCACAATTTGGTTTAAACAGTATGAAAGAATGAATCCATCCTTCCTTGTATCAAAGGTTCAGGCTGCTGCTGATGTTTCAGTGGTTTTGAAGGTATTTTCTGTTTTGACACATTGGGGCTCTTAGTACCTGCATCATCTGAACTCCACAGCCCACCTGAGTATTGTTGCTGATCATGTCCCCACCCCTTCACGACCACGGTGTAACCATCATCTGATGGCTGCTTCTAGGAAAATAACACACAATGTCAAAAAAGCTTAGGTCATCGCAAACCAGTTTTTCGAACTTGTACCGAGTTCGAAAAGTTTGACTTATCAGTATTAAGTCAAATAGCCTTGGCAGTCACTGGATTCAAGTCCCGCACCTTTGGGATGTGTTAGAACGGAACATTCACATCATCTAAATATGGACCAAAACCTCTGTACAGTGAATTTAGCTCTGAAGGCAAAAGAGGGTACTAGCAAGGTGTAGCTAATAAACAGTCCACCGATTATATATTATCATAATCATTTACTCTTTTACTTTTTTATTATTACTTTATTACTTTGTTTCCGATGCCATCGAGGATCAAAACAATAAAGATGTTTTGCTACAGTTTCTGTTCGCTTCAGCTACAATTTGCCTGAACGGTGAGAAAAACCTCATCAAAACTGACATTTTTCTTCGGGTGTTTCACTACTGATAATTATATGACGTTATATGAAGCGAGAGACTGAAACTGAAATCCACATTTCACTCACCCTTACATTTAGAGAATTGCACGATCTGTTAAAAAAGAAAAAAATGCTACAAGCAGGATGTCCCGGAGCAAAATTTGAGCCTTTGAAAACAAAAATCCATCACACACTGACAAATTCACTCACATTTTATTACTGATTAGAGTAAAACAAACCCACCAACTGGGTAAGACAAGAGCTTTCACTGTAAGCATAGTAAACACAGTTTTCCAGTAGCAGGTAAGAGTTAGCAGTTACAGTAAAGCAGGCTGCCCACGGCAACAGCCAATAGAGAGCGAGAGTCACCAAAGCCGTCACGGAGACAAATGCCTCCAAACAAAAAGTCACACTGTCACTAAGGTACAGCAGAATAATGCATGAATAATGACATTCAAACACACGCAAAGAGAATATCAGTATTAAGTCTGAGAATCCTTTGTCTTTGCCAGCGAACGCGTGCAGTCTGTCCTCGGTGATTGCATGAGAGGAGCAGCTCATCCTCCAAGTGTTACTAGAGGGGCTTTTTGCATACTGTCTCATTAGTGCATAATCTGCCCTCAGCTGTGTGTGTTATTCTTTAATGGTGCTCTGCGTCTGAATACCGCTGACTTGACCTTTAAAATGTGTTAAATGTGCTCACGCGCTTTTTTCTCCATCACAACATTGATAAACTTACAGTGCACAACACAAAACAGTGAGAAATCTGCACTTTTCTGCTACCACGACGTAGTGGTTTAGGATACATTAAGTGCAACGTAGCTGTGGGATGAAGTTGGCTTTACATCAAACCTTTACACAGATACCATAGTGATAAATCAAGAATAGTTTACACAAAGTCAGATTTTTTTTTAAATGGCACATGTCAGCTGCAAGTTGCGCATTGTTCCTTTTTTCATTCTCATTCTTTAAAAATGTGGCGACTACAGTCACAGTACGTCTCCAGACTTCACCGATTATATCACCACTTGGCGCATTAACGCAGTGTGTGTGGCATAGATGAGAGGAGAAATTCCTCCTGTCGTCATGTGTTGATGTAAACAGTGGGTGCTTTCCGAGGGGGGAGGGAAAAAAGAGAGACGTCTGTACTGGCAGACGGCTCGCTGCTGGGGGTGGTAGTTAGCAGTTGTCACGGGTGGCCAGATAACTGTCAATCTCAGTGCACAGCTACGGTGACGGGCAGCATGTTTTGGAGCAGTTCCCGCGACGACTGCGAGTGGGATGGATGAGAGCTGTCTGGCGCCACCCTCAAACTCAAACCTTCAGCCTGAGCAGGGGCAACTCTGAAACCTCTGTGGGGTGGCCGAATAGCTACAATGAAGTGCCTCTTGAATGTTTCGCTCAACACAATGTAGATGAAAGGGTTGATGCAGCTATTGGCGTAGCCCAGGCTGATGGCGATGTTGTAGACATACAGGAAAGCAAAGCTGGGCCGCTGTACTCCAAGGTGGGCCAGCTGGAGGATATAATAGGGGGCCCAGCATAAGAAGAAGGCCAGGCAAATGGCCACTGCCATGCGGGTCACCTTTCGTGTACGCACCCTGAGGCTGCGCTGGGGTAGTGGGGCGACTGTGGCTGACATATTTTGGAGAATCTTGAAGAAGACACTGCAGATGACCACTAAGGGGAGAGCAAAGCCCAAGAAGAACTGGTACAAAGTGAACCAGTATGTATCTGTGGCCGGGTTTGGGAGCAGGAGGGCACAGCCCTCCGAGCCGTCCTTGAGACGCATGAGTCCCGTGTACATCCAGACCGGAGTGATGGAGACCAGAGAAAACACCCACACCAGCGCCACTGCCACCCCTGCCACGAAGGGGGTTCGAACATGTTTGAAGCGGATGGGGTGGACTGTTGCCAAGTAGCGGTCCAGAGTCATGACAGTCAGGATGTACGTGCTGACAATCTGGCTGTTGGAATCAAGCGCCGTGATGACGGTGCACATGGTGCCGCCAAAGCACCAGGAGCCATTGCCCATGAGCTGGTGAATGAGAAAAGGCATGCCAAGGAGAAAGAGGAGGTCTGCGATGGACAAGCTGAAGATAAATATGTCTGGCACTGATGGATGAGAGCAAAACTTGGTCTTCTTCACAATGGTGTAAATGAGAATACAGTTTCCAGTGATCCCAAAGAAACAAATAACACCAAAGATGCTGGGCATGAGCACATTGTTGTACTGCTCACGATCTGGTAGAAAGGACAAAAACATAATGTTCTCCATCAGCTTTCTTTCCCTATAACTTTTTTTTCACTAATTTGTTTTCAAAGTCTCAATAACTACTTTTTTACATGAAAATTAACAACATCATATTTAATCTATGGTGATAAATCTGCATGCATGTGCCCAGATTAACAGAAAAACGAGAAGAAGAAGAAGAAAAGCCTACCTTTTTCGAGATTGTCAGGTGAGCTGAGGTATGAAGAAGATGAATTCATAATGTAGTCCTCCATCCCAACCACTTGTTTGTTGCCTTTGTCCTCGCAGAATAATATGAATAGAATCTAAAATATCTTATTTATCAGTTTAAGGCAAAGAAGACAGATAAGCTTGAGAAAAAAAATGCATATTTTAAATATACATTTACATACAAGAATACAGCTTACACTATTGTTTTATGGCGTTGATAGCAGAGGTTCAAACGCGCGCGCATGTTTTTGTTGTCCACTTCAGCCGGGCACGCGACAAATAGAAGGCGCGCGCTCGAGTTAACTCTGAGTCTGATATTTGGCAACATCGACAATAAGTACTCCCGAACTCGGAAACGCTAAAAACTGTCATAATTCCTATTTCGTCGCCCACTGAACAGCTGTGAGCTGTACTCTCCACCGCCAGTGTGAGTAATGCTGGAAGTCATTTTTGAGTGAATACCTAATGGGCGGTTTCCTCGCTTCATCCCACCTTATTTTCTTTTAGAAAGCGTTAGCTGTCCGACCACATAGCTACTTCATTCACAATGTCGTTATGATGGAGGTCACACGATAGGTTATCTGTTATAAACTGTCTAATCAATTGTCCAACTGAACAGTGTCACTCTCCATGTTGTTTGCTGGATAATGTTTTGGAAAGATATGCACATTTACATCGATATGCGTTATCTCAACAGTACAGTATTTACATATGACTGTAGTCTGGGTACTTCTGGTAGCAACCCTTGCGTGGTTAAAGAAAGAACCCATTTGTTAAATTCCCTCTAGGTGGCAGCATTGTCAATGTTTTAATACCTCTGCGGTCATAGGCCAGGATTAAAAGCAGATGTGCAAAAAATGAAAACAGCTACAGAAGACCAAAAAATTCCAGCAATTAGCCAAGTAAAGCTGTATGACACACTCGTACTTTATGCCAGAAGCCATACGGAGTCTTGAACATGATCTTGAGAAGTTTGCATTCCTACGTTTTCTAATGTGTCCTTTTCTCTTGTTTTTGTATATATTAATCTTGAGTGTATATTTTTCTCCTGTTTTGCTATTTATTCCCGCTGTCTACTATTTATATTTTATTAGGCCACAGTTGGTTTGGAGCACCCACAATTTCGTTATTCTATTCTATTCTATAGTAATAGAATAGAAACTGTGTTTTACGTACTTTAACCTAATGCGCCAGTTTGTTACACTGCGACTAAGATGGATGAATCTGTGTCCTTAATTTTCCATTTCAGACTGAATCAGATGGACATAAATGCTTTTAAGAGAGAAATGTGTGATGTATGTGACTATAGTTAACAGTAATAGTACTTAATGGTAGTTTGTAGGATAATGATAGAAATGAGTGATAGTTTTGTGGCAGACAAGGGTCACGTTCACCTTTACATATTTGGCGGTCCTTTTGTGTTGTTAGACATGGTGTTTGACTGAAAATCAGATGAGTGGTTTAGCAAACTAGAAGATGACCAAGCTATAAAGTTAAGACAGGACACACAGCTGAAAAACTCAGTGAGAGTCTGTGAATGAATGAATGAATGAATGAATGAATGAATGAATGAATGAATGAATGAATGAATGAATGAATGAATAGACACCCTGCAGCTTGCTTGTGACTGAAAGAGAAACTCAAGACCTGTGCTTTAGAAAAGGATCTGGGCCTAAAAGAGAGCATCACAGGCCATAAAGGTTATTCACTCTTTGGAGCAGGTTATGTTCAAGAGAACAGATAAACACTTATAAATCCACAGCCTACTGATCAATCAGGGCTCTCTAAAAACACTGTAGTTATTCCCAGAAGAGTCCACAGATCAATGAGTAGTCAGTGAGATGGTTTCAGATTTCTAACCTTCCATTAGGATCCATAATAAGGAAATGTATTGCTTGTTTTATTATTTTTTTCTGCAATATTTTTATAGCCATTTCAACCCTACATCAGAGTCCTAAAGTATTGCAGGCGTGTTGACCTTATATTCCTTCTATTCACTACAATTATGATTTTGTGGCATCTCACCACAGCATTTTAGCTGAAAGAAAAAGGATAAACATATTGTCCACAATACATGATGATGTTTCATCTTCCTGTTCAGCCTGTTGTCATTGTAGATGCCCAGGTACTTTTACTCCTCCACCACATCAACATTCATGTAGCCGTCCTCTTCTTTCTGAAGTCTATCGCCTTTCTGTTGTTATTGCCATTTACTAGCACTCCATAACATCATCCAGTAGTACTGTGTACTCCTCTTCCTCCTGCTCATCACTAAGTTCCCCCAACCCTAAAAACAGTACATTTGCATAATAACTGAAACTAGCGACAGAGTGATATGTTTACTAACATTTCCTGTAGCTTTTCTTTCAGTAGCAGCAGCTGAATCATATTAAACCAGATCTGTTCACGGGTAGTGATGTTAGTGATGATAGTGACTTGCACAGTTGTCATCTTTTGCCAGCTTTCCTTCTTTTAGTTGCAGCTGAGTTTCTTTCAGATCAGATTACATATTTTATTTCCTCTTTTTCTCTCTGTGTTATAGTTTGTTGTTCTTTTGAGGATTATGAAAACAGTTTGGTTCAGCCCATGATCTGCTATCACTGCTTCTTGAATAACCTTTCAGAGGGGCATTTTTACGTGATCAGCTGTTGTAATTGCTGACGTTAGGTTTAGTTAAGTCAGATGATTTAAAATATATCTTGGCTATATTGACCTCAGTGCTTCAGGTAGAAGTTGGCGATATTTAGCTGTTGATACAAACAGAAACTGAACGATTTAGAGTGAGTGACTCTTAACAGCTAATATGTCTCTGCGAAGAGTAATTTTCATTATCACTAAAAAAGACTAACGGGGAGGAGCTTGCATACACAGAGGCAGATCCTCCCAGTTCTTTGGAAGGAAGCGGAAATGAGCGTCATAAAGCTATGCTAGTGGCTAGATTTTAGGCTTCTAGGACGGGTGTAAGCGACACCACACGTACCTTGCTGGTTGCCTCTAGAGGAAGCAGGGAGTGGATAATTACACGACAGAGTTTTGATGTTTTTTTTTTATACAGTGGCACAATCGAAACGGAATATCTAAAGTGGTGAGTTTTCAGTACGCGTTGTGTCGACACGAAAGTTGTGTACTGTTTTATTTCATGACCCTGTTTTAGTGAAGTTCAGTAACGTTAGCTGGGCTAGCAGTAGCAATAACAGCTTGCGCTATGTAAAAAAAGAAAAGCTGTTTTCTTCCTTTTCACATTTGCTTGCGTGAAACTAGCAGCTAGGCCTCGGGTGCTAAGAAAGACCCTACATTTATTTCAGACCGGCCACGAGCTTTAAGTGATGTCGATGTCAGATGGTCCGGTGTGGAAGAATTGAGGTTCGGGTTTGATAGCCACACTGCATCGCAGTTATTGTTGTCCGACCGTTAGCCGGCATGCTAGCTGTAGCTTTCTAGAACAGTGGGCGCAGTCTGCTGGCTGGAACGGAATCGATCCACTCGAGCGCGACGAAAAAAAAGGAAAAAGCTGTATAAAACCCCGCTCTGATGCTCTGTATGCCCTTTACAAAATAAAATAATAAAAAAAATCCACACGATTTTAATAAAAATATGCGCGTGAAAAGGTTGTCATGTTTAAGGTTAGCTGCTGTTTATATCTGCCTTTGGACTTCAAACTTCCCCTTTTAATACTTCGCCTAATACTACCTCTGACAGCGACAAGCCCTTTTGTTCTTTTGTTTGTTTGTTTTTCAATCACGCTCACTGACAGTGAGTTGTTTAGCACTGTGTTTTGTAATAGACCCTAACGAAAGCGGATGTACTAACGTTTTGGACTTGATGAGTCGGTAACTGCATTTCGTTTTCTCTAGAAAAACATGTCGTGTGTCGTTTGTTATTGCCTAACTAATGAACAGTTAGGTTCTCAAAAATGAAAACCAAAACGGAAATGCAGATTTTCAAAAGAGGAAAAAATTATTTTTCATCCGTTCGCTGCTCCTCTGTGGTCATCTGGTGGGCTGTTAGGTTTAAAGGCCTTATTAGACGCACGGTTGTATTAGTGAAAGCCCATCAGGGCTGTACGGTAGCATATTAGCCTCAACTTAATTGGATAGCGTAACTTTATCTGTTTAACTAAGTAGCCGCAGGTTTAGCCAGCGTATCACTGTCATCTCTGCTTAAGTAACCACCGTCTTATCTTTGACCGGGCCAGGTGGTTGGCTGTCTGGAAAGTCTGTTGGAATTGACACTCAATAGAATGAACTTTGTGCTCTTATCCTCTGATAATTTCTGGTTAGAAGATTACCACTGGTCACGAAATTGTGCTGTGTTTTGGAGGTTGTTCAGAGGGCACAGGGAATAAAGTTGCATCATATTTCCAGTGTGTTTTTAGTGAAATTTTAAAGACTAAAAATGCAAAATAGACTATTTTAATTTTGCTTCTTGGTTTAAAATGTGCCTGTCTACACTTTTAATATTTCACGTTAGGTTTTTTGTTTGTTTGTTTTGCAGGTACCTTTCTGCCACCTTTATGTGAGGTCTCAAACCTAAGGGAACGGGGTCATTGACAGGAGGAAAGACGCAGAGAAAGCATTTGATCACAGAAGCCTGGATACGTGTTTTTAGGTTTTTTTCTCCTCCCCCCCCCCTTCAGTCACTGAAACGGCTGCAGATAAGCAGTTTTACAGCACGCTATAAGGACCATGGAGGCCATTGCCAAATACGATTTCAAAGCTACTGCTGATGATGAGCTTAGTTTCAAGCGTGGAGATGTCCTCAAGGTAAGTAACAAATATTTGAGTGTTTAATGTTAAGATTTTACAGTTTTGCCCATAATTATGAAACTTTGGAAGGCGTGTTCGTGCCCTAAGCTTGTTTGTTTATTTATTATTGCTGCTATTGAGTGAAAGTGCCATTAAAGCTAAATCTAGGCAGTAGTGCACTATTATAGAAATAAATAAAATCTAACACATCAGGTAGTTTGACATAATAGCAAACCTTTATGCTTAAATGCTTCTGCTAATTTTAAAATCATGAAGTATTCAATTAAATTTAATTCTATAGCACCAAATCACAACAGTTGCCTCAAGGCACTTTATATTGTAAGGCTAGGGCCCTCTAATGGTAGAGAAAACCCCAACAAAGAGACGATTATTGTAAACGGACATCATCAATGTGACTTTTGAGAATAAGAGATAATAGAGTCCATAATAGAGATTTCTATTATGGACTAGCAATATAAACCTGTGGTCAAGTCTTCCTCATCACAGTAAATTGCTTTTATGGGCAAGGTCTGGTTTGCTTTGTGATATAGGTGGATGGCAATAACATGCCCAATTTTGTAGTTAACTAGTGGAGGGAGGGGGCTGGGTTTCTTTTGCTTGTTTTTTTATTTATATTTATATAATATTATTAAAATTTGGTTTTACTTTGCAGTCAGCTTTGGTGGACGAGTTAACGGTTCTGCCAGGGGAATGGGTGCTGTTATCGCTGAAAAAGAGACTTTTTCAGAAGTCTTGAAAAGACTTCTTATCACAGCAGGAGAGGGAAGGCCTAGAGGAAGAGGGAGAGCGAAAGTCGGATTAGGAAACACTGAGCTAAATATAAATTCTATTAAATTTGCATTACGGAACTTTTTCACTAATTTCTACTGCCAGCTGTCTTGTCAAGAAATCTCAAGCTTTTCACCAGATGGATGAGTTCCATCCTAGAAATTAGTAGGAAATGTCTTTTCTTTTTTTCAGTTTACATGATTAAACATTAAATACACCCATTAGTGACTGGGAAAGTCATGTGCTTCTACGGAAAACATTTAGAAAAATCTAACACACATGGCAACATTTTATTTTTGGGTGTTTGTTTGTTCTTCTTCCTTTTTCTGTTGTAATTTTCAAACGTTAGATTGTAAGTTTTCCGTTCCTCATAATGCATGAAATATGTTATTTATGTTTTTGAAGAATATAAGATGTCTTACTTTGTGCCCACCAGCTGTGCAGGGTTCAAAATGTAAAGAAAACTATTCATGTTCTCATTCTTTGTTTCACACTAGTTGTTGGCCATCGTGTAATATACTGTACGTGCACAGCTATAAAGGCTATAGAAATGCATGTAATACAGTTTGTGTCAGCAGAAAATGGGGAAAGAAAGTCAGGATAAATGTTGCCTCTAACAGTGTCCACATTTCATCTGAATCATTTGTTGACTGCTTTGCCCATAGGACCAGTTGTTGATTTTTGTGGGATTGATTGAATGAATTGGCATGATTTTTGGTAGATACCATCCCCCTCACCATTTCTTTCATGTTCTTTTATCCTGTTTTTCTCTTTTGTGCCTCGTCTCAGTAGTTGTACATTACTCTCAGCTTTAAAAGTTCCCCCCTCAGGAAACTTGCGATGAAGGGGATGGAACATACTCCTGTCATTCACTGAATTACCCTGGCACACACACACAGAGGCATGCTCCACTTTATTTGATGTCTTACTTCTTTTGTTAATCTTTACTGAGCCCAGAATCTCAAGATGCATGACTACAGAAATGAGATTAATTGGCATTGCCTCTGGGAATGTAAGTAATGTTGGTGTATAATAAGTTATGTGGCCTGTGGAGGAGCACGTCACTGAGCACATTTCTCTATTTCAGTGTGGACTGTGCTGAGCAAACACTTTTGAAAGCCCTTTTAAATGTTACATTGTTTTGGAACGTTGTCCTCATCAAGATTGTTCCCATTAATTTGCCTAGTTTTAATTTGGAAAATATCTGATGCTTGTGTAACGCAGGCTGCCGTTGCAAGGCCTTTTGGCAAACAAATTTAGCCAAATATACTAAAAGAATTTGGCTCAAGTGTTATGGTGAGCTGACATACTTACTGACTCAGAAATTTGACAGAGTGCCACAACAGAACTGAGAAAAGAGCCTCAGAGAATCTGCACTGATTGCACTGCTGGAGCTCAACAAGACCTCCCTCACTTACTGTGTCACAGTGTGAGAGGTGGGTGATCCGGTGCTTCACATAGTGTTTGAACTACTTTTTTTTTTTTTTTTTTTGGTGACTGTTAA
>VURO01015814.1:3651-27912 GCA_015108175.1 Pelvicachromis taeniatus
TCCTTTTATTATTGTCCAATACAAATGGACTGTAGCATGTATCACTGATAACACTCAATGAGGAAGTCTTTAAAAATCAATCAAGGGCTGTTATTGTTATGAATTATAGAAGAAATTCGATTCATGTATCAGATGCAATACGATGCCATACAGTACTGTGAAGAAGTATTTGCACCCCTTCCTGAATTCTATTTTACACATTTAATGAAACGATCATTTAAAAACTGCATTTTGGATTTACTCTTTGTCTAATATTACAATTTGTTTGATGATCTGAAACACTGTGACGGGTGAACAAAAAGAAAAGGGCTAATCGGGAAGGTGGCAAATACCTTTTCACAACACCGTATGTTTGTGCTGTTATTCAGGCACAAGCATTTACAACTCTAATTGTGAGGCCGTGTAAAATGTAATTAGAAATAAAATGCATCCATCCATCCATCCGCTTCTGTCTTGGGGCGAGAGGCAGGGTATGCCCTGGACAGGTCGCCAGTCCGTCACAGGGCTAACACACATAGAGAGACAACCATTTGCACTCACAGTCACTCCTGCATTCACACCTATGGGCAATTTAGTGTTTCCAATTAACCTATCGCCACTAACTTCATGTCTTTGGACTTTGGGAGGAAGCCGGAGTACCCAGTGAGAACCCACGCAAACACAGGGAGAACATGCAAACTCCCAAATAAAATACAATGATTTGATGCATATTTGATTCACAATAGAATATAGAAACAATACAAAACATTTAAACTGAGAAAATTTAAAAATATCAACTAATTTGAACTTATTCTAGCTGCTCATCAGTCTGGAGTATTTGCCATATTATTCTCTTCATGATGTGCCAAATGCTTTCAGTTGGTGGAAGGTCTGGACTGCAGGCTTTTTTCGATCAAGAAAATTAGATGACCTAATTTAATTTTGCTTTTCATTTGGATTTAGCAATAAAGAAATACTTGTGATTTTACTTCAGAATCTCCACATTTTCAAAAGCATCCAAGCTTAGAAGAGTCGTTGTCGTGAACTGCTATTCAGGAGAAAACACTGATTTGGATGAGGTCGTAGCCTTTGTGTGTCAAGAACTACATCTTGAGGATTTGTGGTACAACCGGACGCAATTCAACAGATTATTAAAGTAATCGATCGTCACAGTGTGAAGCTTTGAATCATTTTAGGCAATGACAGTACAGCACTGTAGGGTCATTGTTTTCTCTCAAATTTGCCACTTTAATGTAAAAAATTTGAGTTTTTTTCTCAGCTTTTTATTTTGGGCTCTAATACACCATCCATCCATTCCTAGCCACTTCTTTTCAGGGTCGCGGGGGGCGCTGGAGCATATCCCAGCTGTCTTAGGGCGAGAGGCGGGGTACACCCGGGACAGTTCACCAGTCTGTCGCAGGGCTAACACACATAGACAGACAACCATTCGCACTCACAGTCACACCTATGGGCAATTTAGATTTTCCAATTAACCTATCCCCACAAACTGCATGGGGAGAACATGCAAACTGAACCACACAGAAAGATGGTGGAATTGAACTCAGGACCTTCTTGATGTGAGGCAACAGTGATAACCACCTTGCCACCTACACCACTAAATACACCATTCAGCAATAATGGTGCCGTTTTAGACCTGTAAGGTGCCAATCGCACAGCCCCTGATGCACTCACACACCATCAGAAATGCAGGATTTATCCGGAAGGACAAGACGCTGATGTTTTCCAAAAGGAATTTCACAATTTTGATCACAGAGCAGTTTTCCAATTTGCCCCGGTCCATTCTGGACAGCAGGATTTCTCGATCTTGTTCCCATTTGTGACCCTTCCATCAAAATTCAAAGTAAAAAAAATAAATAAATAGTAAAGTGGGTTGAAATTTTTTAATATTATTTCTATGTTCAATTGATTTTTTTTACAGCATCCAAACTTTTTTTGTTGTTGTACATTTTTCAAAATCAAAATTCCTGTTGCAAAGGAATTGAAGAAACCGACTGCATAAATGTCGATTTGCATGATTTGAGAGTGCACGCCTTAATGTTGGCCACGGCATGTGATGTTAGATGTCAGCACAAATGCAACTTCTTTTTATAGCAGGACTAATTTGGAAAGGACGAATGGAAATTTGTGACTCTACTGAAATAAGGGCATTGAGCCAGTGTGCCATGAGCAGTAAAGTTTTAATGACTAAGTGAACTGTGTGTGTTTGTGTGCCACCAAGTAGAAACAAACAAAGCAACCAGAGTTAATCAATTCCCTGGACCAGCAAATTTATTCAAATTTGTTTTCAATAAAAATTCAGCCTTCCAGCAACAATAAAAAAAAAAAAAAACTAACATCACAGAGACAAAAGTGATTATCGTGACGTAACACTTTTTGTTTCACAATGACCTCGTTTGTCTTGTTATCAATGCAACACACTGTAGTGCAGTTTGGGTGGATTTTGCCCCTCTTTAAAAGGCCAAACTCCTTAGGCCACGAGACACACATCAAGATCGAGATTGATTTCATCAGTAATGACGTGGCATCAACAGCAACATAAAGGCTTTAAAAGCAGACGGCCTATGCCAGTGTAACATATGTAGCATCAGTGGCAACACCACAGTTGTTATCCTTCATAGACATGAGGATGTAGCCGTCATTGCCCCAGTATGTGGACCAAGAGTTCTTGATAAGCCAGTATGAGTCTCCATTCAGAGTGCCATATCCCACTGCAAGCACAGCATGGTCCAAATCATTCACAGTGTTCCCTGAAAAACAGAACCAGCGGGTTACGTTACTGTGAGTGTGAAGGATAGTTCACGTAATCACTGGGGAAAGAAAAAGAAAACTCACCACAAGCAGGTTCGTAGTAGACGCCGTGGCTGTAGAAAACAAACGACCGATGTGATGCGTCAATGCTGACGGCCACCGGGCCGTTTTTGAAGAGCGCCAGCTGGAGGGCCTTTTGATCGCCAGACGTGACGTTCGTGTAGCTCTGGATATGTGCGGTGAGCTGGGATGAGTTCACGTGGCAAAATCCGTTCTGTTCAGAGAGAATGTTTTTGATTTTTTAAAAACTTTCTCACAGCTTCTTCAAATCCACTTTTGTGTTAAAATCCACTGTTAATAAGCAGGTGCTGTCCCAAGTTGGTGAATGAAACAAGCAGGCAGTTATTCTGATGGATTGTTTATCCAATATGAACTTGTAGGTGTTTTGCTTATACAGATTAGAGAAGAATGTATTGAAATGAATCATACACATGTGATTTAGTGGGGTTTGTGGAGGGCAAATTAATGGGAAAAAAATACATTATTTAACACTGAAAGGAAGTATGGGATGTCTTGCGTCTGAGGATTCCATGATAGCTGCAAGGAATGTTATTTTATTTGGAACACCAGAGGGGAGGAATTATTGGAACAAAATGTGAATCTTTGTTTGGGTTCTGAATATTTCCGGGCCTTAAAATTGCTGTTTTATTACAAAGGAAAATTTAACGAGGAACATTGGAGAGAGTGATATAATAGCTGCCCAGTAAAGTCCACTTATACACACCACTGTCACCAGTGCTGGCACAAGCTGCGCTTTAGTGTCATTTCAACTTGTCATCCACCTCTGGTTTTTTGTGACCTATCACATGTGGTGCAGCTGGGTTAAAGACAGGAACGCACATCACATAGTTTGTTTTTAATACATATATAATTTTTAATAATACTCTCTAGAAGCAGACCTATGTTTGCTTAGTTAGAGCATGCTAGATTCATGAGTGAATTTAGCAAAATACTGTTTTTCAAAATTCACTCATGAGTCAGCTGTCGCTACTTTCGGGTGACACCTGAACAATTTGGGATAATCACAGGTCACTGGGAGTCAGTCTCTTCCTTTGATGTTAATAAATACACAGTTATACACAGTGCGGCACACTCACTGTAACTTTATGAATACTTTAAGTACTTAAGAGACACATGAAAGGCTTGTTTTACTGTAAGACAGGCTTCCTGTGCCTGAAATCAAACATACCATTAATGTCACAACTATAATATTTGTAGAATTACCGTATATCTTCATCTTCCAATACCGACCTGCCTTTTAAATACCGGTTTCTAATAAGCGCCGGGTTTGAAAACCTGTCAAGCAAATTGCCGCCGGTCTGCAATAGTGGCCAGGTAGTAGTAGACCTTCGACCCGGAAGTCCCTCTGACAGAGAGGGACACTACAGTGATGCTCCAGGTAGCAGTCCCCCTGCTACTGCATGAGGGGCTGCATCACAGCTGCCCCTCTGTCTGTCTCAGTGTAGCGATTCTCAGGCTTTTATAATCACTCCGGGCACCCAATCCACCAGTCGTTGCTTCTGGGAGTGTCGAGGGAGCCCCCGGCAGCCAATGGCACGCGCGGGCTGGCACAGTTTGATTTGCATAATCGAGGGCGGTCGCAGATTGCCGAGCAGCCAATCCTCTTCAAGTCCCAGCACAGCTGAATTTGCATGCACAAGAAAACAAAAGGCACAGGGCCGGAACAGCTGTCTTGTTCTTCTTTTTAAATTTTATTGGCGGTTGGCAAACAACTGAATGGTGCATTACCGCCACCAACTGGTATGGAGTGTGACTGGAACGTAGCTAAAAAAAAAAAAAAACCCTCTGCGCTGTCTCGGTCCTCTGTCACTCGACCAGCTGTTTCCAATCAGCCGTCATCTACGACCAGCAGCATTTAAGATGCTGCGACCATCGAAGTGGGATTATTAGCTGACTGGAACTGTCAGCTAGCGAACCTGCTAACTTTTACTTCCTCTTGAGGAGAGTCGGGCGGAGAGAAGTTTCGGGGAGCACCACTCGTGCACTGGGCTACCACAGACAAGAGGAGCACAATTGGAAACTGCATTATTTGTGAACTGTTGGAATACGTTTTGGAGCACTGTAAGTAAACGCACCTCAGTCTAAAAAACACACCTCGGTCATCTTTCCCTCTCACTTCCGCGACACTTCCAAGAAGGAAATAAGAGCCTGTTTCCAATAACCACCCGTCCGTTTTAAACGCCGGGCTGGCCGGATAATTCTTTGAATAAACGCCCGGGCCATAATTGGAAGATATACGGTACACTATTGACATTTTGAAATGGCTCAAGCTATTCATAAATTTTTTGATTTGTTGTTGTGAAATCATCTCACCATTCCCATGTAGGCGCCATATGTTTCTGTTGTGGCAATGCCTCCGTGTTTCATGATCCACTCGTACGCTCTCCACTCCTCCCCTCCATCGCAGCCGTTATTGCCGAAACCCCAGGAGCAGTCAATCAGCATCTGCTGAGACAGAACCTGCAGGGAGCCCGTCTGAAAGACACAAGCAAAAGTATGATTACACTCGGCATGATTATCAGCAGCCTGCGCTTACTGTGCACCAGTCATGAATCACACTGTAATAAATTACAGACATCTCAATCCTTTGAATTTTATTGACATTTGATTATATGAAAGACAAACAAGACAGCCAAACATGAGGACACAGGCTTATAATGCGCTTTCATCCCTACACCATTTTTACTCCAGCTGCAATCTACAGGTTTCTAGGCAGATGCTGTGAGATCACGAAGAACTAAATTCAAAGTGTGCCCCCCACTGAGTGGCTCTGTTTATGAACCTGCCCATGGGGAAAGGGTCACTGCATTGCTCAGGTTCAAAGGGGACCTGCTGCAGCCTCACAGCAGTACTTCCTCCTAGCCAAACCAAACTGTTCTTGAAATTACTGCAGAGAAATTGGCAGTTCACGCTGCTTTACCTCAGTGAGAAATGTTAGGATTATTACACAGCCATAAACAAGAAGTAGTTACAGACCAAAACCAGACCTTAAAAGCATGGTTTGGTTTGAAGTTAGACATTTTTACATGGAAGTCCATCAGGAGCACTGACGGACGTAGCTACTATAAAGTTACCCACTGGATTGTGAAATTGTGACATCATCTTGGTGTTTTGAACCACATGTGATAAAGGAGTAATCTGATTGTGAAACTGCACTGATGCCAAAGAGCATGTCCGGGATAATCCTCCTTTCTGACACTTCAAATGACTAAAATTTACAAAAGGGGTAAAGATTTATGGGCTCTTCTCCTACAGACTTGTATAGAGCCAGAAATGTTTTACAACCACAGATATCACCTCCACGGTGGCTTTAAAAAAGAAACATTTTTTGCAGTTGTTTCACTTTTCAGACCCAGAAGCACTTTCGATCTTTCATACTTGAGTGAATCACCTTTGGAGCCAGTCTCAAGTGGCTCACTTCCACATTTACTTTACTTTTCGACCCTGGATTTTGGTGTTTGTTATGTACTTTGCATTTTCTGATTAGTAATTTAAAACAAGATGTACAAAAATAAACACTGAGATCATATTTTACTGATACTTAGTGGGAAATTTACAAGCTTTCCAGCAGTACAAAAGTCTACTGTGATACAAAAACATTTTACTTCAGCAAATGTTTAAATGTTGTTACTTCACTGCATTGAAGCAGGAGCTTTAATGTAAGTATAAGACCTGAGACTTCCTCCATCACTGGACCTCAGCCTAGGAGTTACAGAGCTACAGGCCAGGGGCAAGACACATAATTAAGAGTCTCAAATGTGAGGGAGAGACACAGAATTTGGTCACTTCAATGGGGTGCCATCAAGACCCAATAAACTGATCCTATGTTTGGATCAAGTTGCTAGGCAGCACGGGATAAGGAATGCCTTTGAGCTCAGCTTTTTACGGGATGGAAGCAGCCCAAAGCTGACGTCCCCTCAGATTTATTCATTCACACAGACGCACACACTGTAAAGCCTGTCCAACATGAGTGAAGTTACACAATGAATCTTCCTGTGGATCTGTACCCCAAAAGGAGGGCTGTACTTCAGAGAGAAGGATGTTTGTTTGTTTGTTTTTTAAAAAAGGTCAGTAGACTCAAACAGCGGCACTACGCTGAATAAAGACAGACTGTCACATCTATCTACCTAATTTAAAAATGGTTATTTTTAATTTTGCATATGGTTTTGCTGGTTTTGTCACAAAGAATCTATATCAATCCTGCACCTTGAATAATTTGCATCTTTGCATTTTACTTGTTGCATTGGGCGCATTCTTCTGCCTGCATGAGCCACTTCCATACAAGGAGTATTAAAATAAAACCTAATTTTTTCTCTAAAACATCAGAAAGATGCGACCTATACATTTATACCACATGTAAATGAAATGCAAATAAACCAAAACAAGAACAGATAAAGCTGAGCATCTGCGACTTCAAAGAGCATAGGGACGAGCAACATTAGCCGAAAACACTGGAATGGGCTGAGGACTGTGCAGCAAGCCACCTTATATCCTATTCACCTTTAAGAAGAGAGCGCCCTCTACTGCTCCAGTGGTGGCAAAGCTCCAGCAGGAGCCACAGATGGCCTGGTCCTTTACTGGGGTCACGGCACCTGAGAGGCCAGAGTTAAGGTGAAAAAACAAAACATCCTCACAGGTGCATCTTTGGTGAATATTTAAAGCTTATACATACCATAAAGCCTCCAGTCGAGTGACTCGGGAGCATTGACTTTTTCGTAAGCTTTGGAGGGGAAGGGGAGGCCTCTGTTTGGGGTCTTTCCCCTTTTTCTTCCCCTCATGCTTTCCAGCTCGGACATAGTGCGATCAGACAGAGAGTTCAGAGCCAGAGAGAAAGACAGGCCCGCTCTGTTCTTAGAGTGAATGAACCTAGACAAACAAGAAACCAGTCAGAGACATGTCACTGAAAAACTACTGCTAAAGCTGTAGCATCACAATTATTATTAGAGTATTAAATGTTGCTCTCACCGTAGGTTAAGAACAAAAGCATGCTCCCTCTTCTCGTGCTCCCTTTCATCGCTGTACTGCCGCTGGAACTTGTCCTTGAAATGGCTGAACATGCGCTGTGACTGGCCTGACGCTGAGGTGTGGATGAGATCTTTCATTGGATTGGCCAACATGTGGTGCTCCACACCTGGACCAGGAAATCCACCACAACTCATGCCTGAAACACAACAAGAAGGAGTTTTTGTTTTTGTTTTGTCCTCTGAGTTTTCGAAAAGGTCGACCAGGTATATATTTACACAAACCTTCAGGCAGCAGGAAGACTTTGGGGTCCACCTCAGTCCTGAACTCCTTGTATTCCACCAAGTACTTGTCGTAATGGGACCCCAGCAGAGTGTTGTATCCCATCATCTCATAGTGAATGGGAATGGGAGTGTCTTTTCCACCATCTGCACCTCGCTCTGAATGTGTCACCCACAGTGTGTACGTGTTCTTCTTGTATCCCACAGTGGTCACATTCTGCCAGACTTCACACAGGGAACCTCTGTAGTACTCCACCCTCAGGAACTAAGGGGGGAAATGAACAACTTGACTTGTCAAAATACAAAGATAAAAGCAGTCAATGAAATGTGTGAATAAGATATACAGTAAATACTCATAAATGGTCACTGTTTATTTCCCATTAAGACGTAGTCTTGAATGGAACTTTAATTTCCAAAATGAACAATACACTGTAATAAAGAAAACTCTTACTCATGACTTATGAGACCATAAACTCATCAGAAAAGGTTACTGAGGTAAGAGCTCAGGTAAGCAGCTGAGTCATTGAGCGGTCTTTTCTTTAGAGGTTTTGCTGACACGTTACCACTGACCACGTGACGTCAACTTGTTAACCATAAATACCATCATTGTGTGACAATCATGGTGACAACACAGGATCAAGTGAATACGTCTACAGTGACACGGGCCTAGAGAGTGGAGAGTGACCATCTGACAACCATCGAACGTGAGGGGGAAAATAAGTACTCCCCGACCAGCTGTGAATTGTTGCTGGAGGTTGATGGCAGTCGCTGGGAAAATGACTGCTATAACCAAAGTCACACAGGCCTACAGACAGGCCAGTGATTTCCGGGAAACCTGTCACTAAACGAAAATTCGCATTCCCCCAATGTTTGCAAAACTGGCAATGGTAGCATATTCCCGCAGTCGTAGTTTGAATGTAAGTGAAGGACTTATCTACAAACACTGGCCATCTACTAGAAACACTGCCAACTGGTTGGAGAATAGAGGTTTCCTTCATGTCCAATGTCGAGGGCAACTCTTGACCGATGTGTGCATGGCCTTAGTACACGCTGACTTCTTGCAGTAGGGTAATTACCCCCTTCTGGCCATTAGAATGATAGAAGTATACAGCTTTAAGACTTTTCTGCTTTGGCTTCTGTTTTAAGAACCGGAGACTGTTCCATTTATACATTTATACTCATGAAGATAAAAAGTGGAATAAAAAGAAATAAAACACACACCTGGAAACCCTGCACATCGGGGAGCGCAGCCTGCGGTGTGACTGCTTCATCCTTTGTTCCGTTAATCTGGAAGCACTTCATCACATTTAGCTCCTCTTCAGTGGTCTCAGGTGAGATCTTATAGGCAGTGCCATACTGCTGCTCTGATGCTAACTGGTAAGTCAAAACCTGGCCTGTTAGTGATAGAGGGACTTAAAATTAGACATTACTGACTTCTCTAACCTCAGAAGTACATTTATTTTGCTAATAACTCAAGATTTCTGAATGAATATGCTATAAGTGACTCTTTATTAGCTATAGTCAGGCCCCTTCGCGGTACCTTTACACATGTGGCATATACAGCAGTTAGAAGAAATGCAATACATCGGGATTCACTGTTATTATTATTATTTCATTACTACAGGTTTGATCGTCTTTGAATGTGTTTTTTCTTCCTATTTCCCTTTTTCCTAACAGACTTCAGCTATGTACAAGTCAAGATGATGATTTGTCTGATGGAGGAAAAACTAAATAAAGAGAAATTCAGTTTTCATGGGTAGGTTGCCATCATCAGCACAGTAAGCATATTAAAACACAATTTTGGGAACATAACCAAGGTACAAAGTCACATGCAACATGAGTCATCAGATTATGTTCATCACTCGTGCTTACTCTTTCTTTTTTCACTTCTTTTTTTTAGCGATAATGTTACAGTCTGGTATCTTTTCTCTTACACAACAGCCACTCAATTTCAAATGAGTGATTAGCCAAGCAGGGGAATACAGAATCTGCTTCAGGAGAAACAGCTGAAGGGGGTTTCTCACCGTGGTAGTAGTTTATCCGGCTTGACTTTACTGTTAGGTCTAACCAGGCCTCAAACGGTTCCTCAATTTCAGCATAAGGCAGAGAGATAATTCCTGAAATGTAAATACTGAATGAAACATAACTTCCGACAAGGCCCCAAACATACAGTGTAACCCTCTGTTAGTTCACAGCTTACCTTTGACGTGATAGCTCTTTCCAAAATCAGGAAGGCTAGGTACTGCCTTTGCCTCTGTACCTGACAATGGACCAAAAAGGTGAGTTGAAATAATACATTTTAGTAATATAACTACAGAGCTGTGTTACTTTGCTATCTGCAATAAGAAGCAGATAGCAAAGCAAGAAATACTGAAATCTATCCATGGATACTGGCTATAACTGGTTACATGGATGCGACAAACACTCGTCATGTACAATCTGCACTAACCTGTACTACCTGCAAAAATTTTTGTACTGTACTGTTCAGTCTGTACTGCTGCTCATTCCTGCCACCGTGCAATATCCGGTTTGCCCCCCCCCCAAGTCACTGGTGTGTACATATATTTATACATACATATATTTAGTCTATACTTACTTTATTGTACGTCTTTACTATATTTATTAATATTTTGCTCTCTACTATTTTCTCTACTATACCGTTCTGCTGAGTGACTGTCTTCTGCTCGTCGAATACATTTCATTGCAATGTTGACCCTGTGCTAACTTGCGTCTGACAAATAAAACTGAAACTGATTTACAGATGCTTTCTTAACTTCAGAGGATAAAACAGACGTTTGTAGCCATTTACAAGTAAAATTATATAAACTTCTCATATCATAAGCTTCCTTTTTATCATAAAAGGAACAGTTTTAGCTTTACTAAATAAGAACGTTAGTTGTGTGCCGAATTAAAGAGTGGTTAGTGGCGCTCATAAATTGGCACTTCTCTCAAGCTAAAACAGACTTTAATGTGAAATTTAAAAATTAGCGTATGTATTCCTGCTCTGCTGTATAGCTACTTACACCCAAAGATAGCCTCTTATTTAGCAAACTCAATGCTAATGTAAGGTTATTAACATGTTTATATGCATGTGACGACTGCGTAACAACAGCACCTCTGCTAGCTACCTCCACAGCATTTAACTGTGGCAGACTGTAAACAGCTAACCGCAGAAAAACAAAGAAATATGAAATGTAGTTCCTTACCAGCGACAGCCCACAAAAAAACAGCTGCAGTGTACCAAAGCTGCATGTTTTTCTTCTGTATGCTCAGAGAGACAAGCGAGAACAGCTGGCAGACTAAAGCCAAACCTCACAGAAGCACATTGCTCTGCGGGACTCTCTTTAACCCCCAAAACTAAGATTAAAGGTGCCTGCCCGGTCCACCAATCACACCGCGCCGAGGAAGTGTCTCCGCCAATCACAGTTTTATTTGCGCGCAGATCATGTGAAGCATGTCATATGACTGTAGTTAACTAGATAATAGGAAAACAATGCGGAAAGGGCAATGTTTGGGTGAACTACCACTGCTTTTTACTAAAGGGCGAGGCTTCCCCTCTTTGTCTGGAGCTTTTAAAATCCTTAACTCAATCAGACGAAAATATTTTGATTAGATAACTTAATTGTCTTTTGTTTTAAGGACGTTCAGCTTCAGGTCATTTTCTGAGCACCAGCGGGACAAGTTCTCTGCCTCCTCCCTGTACGCTGTCTCATTTTCATCACAGATGAGCCCAACCATGGTGGTGTAATTGGCATACTTGACGATGACGCTGGTTACCTCACGTAGCTGAGAAGGGTGAAGGTGTTTACAAGGACTTATTTTAAATGGCATCTTTATGCACTTTGTTTCTAGCAGCCTGTCACGAAAAGACAGAATTTGTCTCCCTTTCTTTTGTTAAATATTTGAAAAATGTCAAAGAAAATGCAGTTTGACAAGCAAGAAAAACAATTTTTACAACAACAATTTGATTCCAAAAGGGCAATTATCTGAAAACCTAGCCTATCCCAGCATGATGTGCAGTGTGTCCTTAAAAAAGTGATGAAACTGTACAAGTGGAGGACAAAAGAGGAAGTGACAGGCCTAAAAAAACTTCTGTAAATCACCTCAAAGGAGAGAAAATAAATAACTAATCGAGTAAGAGTTTAATTCTCTAACTCTGTGTGCTAGAGACACGTTTTAATGGTTGCAGAGTTGCTGCAAAAGAAGAAGATGTGGTTTTGTGGGTGAGTCTGCACGCAAAAAGATTCATCTTGCTGATTTTCTTCTTGACTGAAAAGTGTAGAGCTGTGAAGGTGTGTGTGTGCTTTATCTGTCTGTGGGTGTTTGAGTTTGTATGTTTGTGAGCATTATGCTGGTGGAGATTCAAAAGTGATAGTTGTTAGTGAACAGCAAGAAGCAGTGTAAAAAACAACAATACACATACACGGTAACGTCAAAGTTACAATGTGACAATGTCTTAAACATACATTGTAGTTACAATATTTATACTTTCATTGTTAAAAGAAAGCCCCCTGTCAGTTCTGTTTTATGTACCAGGACATGAAAACAACATTCTGATCCTTAACAGGTCTCAAAATTAGATAAACCCAATGTCAGGTGAACTGCAACAACAGTCTCCTCATGAGTGCACATCCCAGGAAATCCTCCCCAAGGTTATACCATGCAATGCTCAGTTTAACTGTAAAACAAAACAAAAAAAATCCAACAGCTGCATCTCAGACGCTACAGGTCTTGGTTAGTATGTTAAACGTTCATCACAGCACAATTAGACAATGGCTGAACAAGTATGGCTGGTTTGGAAGGGCTACAGGGTGACAGCCGCTTGTCTCTAATGGCTAATGGCAGCACAGTTTAGGTTTGTATCTGAAAAAGTTCAAAGACTTCAGGAACAATGTCCTTTGGACAGACAAGCCCAAAGTGGAGCTGTTTGATCGTAATACACAGCACCAAGTTTGGAGAAAACAGAACGCACATCAGCACAAACACCTCATACACTGGTGCTTGGTGGTGGAGGGGTGGTGATTTGGACTTGTTATGCAACCACGGGACACTGGGGACCTTGCAGTCATTGAATTGGCCATTAACTCAATATACCAAAGTATTCTAGAGTCAAATGTGAGGCCATCTGTCTGAAAACTAAATATTGGCTGAAACACAATTAGGCAACATAAGCTATTAAATCTCAGCGTGTACTCCGTTTTTCAGCATTTTGGCTTAATTTTAAGTGAAACCAAATAAATGAATAAAGTGAGGGATCTGATCTGTGTTACCACTGAAAATAAACTAATTTAAAAGACTTTAAGAACATTAAAAGTGACAGAAGCCGTACTCTCTTTCTGCTATGCCTGCAATTATATAATTACAGTCGTTCAGTTTTGAATGGTAAATGTTTTAATGCACTCATTCATTGTTACACGGTGTGATTTCTAATAACCTAAAACCACAAACAACATTTAATATGCTGAGAGCAAGATGCAAATCAGTCTGTTGTGCTTCATACAAAAACAGAACCCAACCCTGTCACTAGATGTCAGTGTGTGACAGAGCATTGCTGTGTTATTCCCCTGCGTCTCAGCGAAACCTCTGGAGTTGATCTGGGACAGACCAGGAGATCACAGGATCTTAAATAACTGAAAGGTAGCTTGCTGGCAGCAGCCTGTTCAGACAGACAGACGGACAGAGGACAGACAGACAGGACTGGGAGATTGGAACGTGAGAAGTCGTTCTGCGATCTGTCTCAGGCCGCTAAGCGAAGTCATGAGATTACTCTTTAAACAGCTGAGCAGACCTAAAAACAGTGAGTGTGTGTCACTGCAAAAAACACAAAGTAAAAACAGCTGACTGGAAAAGGAATCAGCAGGAAAAGCGAAAGGTTATCAAATGGTAAATACGACCAAATATCCCCAAACAAAGCCTTCAGATAAAGAACAGTCACATTCAGCAATACCAGTTGGCCTTCCTGCCGAGCAAAGCTGTTATTCTGGGACATCTTTATTGCACTAAGCTGGCAACTGTGGCAGTACAAGGCAGCTGTTAGTGCTTCATTTGATAAGTCAGGTCTCTTTTTTTTCACTGGTGGCATATTTTTACATAAAATAAAAAGCTGCAGGGATCACCACTATGATACTAACACACACCATCAAGTCACTGATGAGTTAGATGAAGTACGTGTTTATTGCTTATTTGGTGTTAAACAGTTACAACGATAACCACATGACATCGCTCATATACAAGAATACAGGAGTATAAATATAGAGTATTTGTACTACATGGTAGGATCTGTCAAAAAAAACACGAGACACACACATTCGCAAAAAGTCATTCGCTCACACATCTGTGCAAACCGCTGACCTCACAGTGCGGTTTGCACTCTGCACTTGACACACACTCAGTCACTCATTCACAAATCCAAACGGAAGACCAGCTCAAAAACAGGGCTCAGTCGCCCGCGTGAAGTCTCTTTAGTGTTCAGAGCGTCGCCTGCACTCAAGCTTCTTCTTCTGCTCGCCAGAGCCGACGCCGTCGTTCTTCGTTCGGAATAAACAGGAGAAGAAGGGAGGGGTTCAAAAACGGTCTGATCCTTCAGGAGAGCTCGTCTTTGTCCCAGTTTGACCCTCAGTTAAAGGGGAGCTATTATCCTTTATAAATACTATTACAGCGTTGGGCCAAAGATTGAAAAAATTAGGTACAAGTGATTAATTCAGACTGTTTTAAACATTATTTTTAAGATGATGTCACAGAAAGGGGATAATTTAGGTCCACAAACCTGTTTGTTCTGTGGCAACCAATCAAAGGAAAGCTGGCTAAAACGAAGGTTAAAATAAGGACGAACTGACCGCCCACCCAACAGTATCTGACCTGCAAATCAGTCTAAGAATAAAGACATGCAGTAAGAAAGGAGTGTAACGCTACTCAAAATAATGAAATGCATGTTACCGGTGCCAACAGCACAACACTGCATGATCCGTGGACATGTTAAAACATGACTGAAATCACCAACATCTTCCACAGTCTGTAGAGGATCTCTGTCACACAGCGGTACTACACAAAGAGTTTTTTTGGCACAAAATGAAAACATCTTTGTCTTCTGTAGCAAATACAGAGCAGGAGGGAAGGGGAGGGTCCAGGGAAAATGCAGAGCCTTCGATAAAGCTGACATTCAACACCACAAGGGTGAAGCAGAGTCATCAGTCCTCATGTCCCTGATTTCACTTGTTTGTAATGAAGATGTTAAACATGCTACACGCAGCACCTTCCATGTGACAGCACTGATATTTAGACAACACAACAATGAGACACAAGGCGGTTGCGCAGCGCTTCACTCTCCTCCCTCTGTGTCTTCTCTGTCAGTGAACCCACTCTGAGGCTTAAAGCTGCGCGCGGCGAGTGTTTGCACCATGACAGATGCTCGTCACACGCCGTTGAGGAGCAGGATGGACGTGGCGGAGGTGGGAGATGTGATTTCGGGGTTAATGTAATGGGGGTCTCGCTCATCAGCGGAATCCTCATCTCGTTCTTGCGCCACATTCAAGGTCAGCTTGTTCAGACCACTCTCAAGCGTCGCCTCTGCTCCTTCTGCTCTGTCGCCTGGAAAGCATGCAGGAAGAAAGGGGCAAGGAAAGGTTCAATCAGATCACAGAAATGATCCTACATGGAATTTTAGAGAAAAGTTAACCAACAACTTCTAAATTAACAGTCCTTTACCGGGACGCCTACTTTTATTTTAAAAATGTTGACATCTTTGCAAAACAATTCCTCAATCATTAAATTTGCTTTTGTTTGACAGGATCAGGTTTCACATCAGTGCTCAGTGGGACACACACCTCTCTCCTGGTCGCAGTCTGGAGAGGAGGCTCCGCTGCACTGGCTGCGAGGGCCCAGGAGAGGTGAGGCGTGCCCGGAACTGCACACTGAGTCTGGGCTGCGAGAGCCACAGGGGCTCACTACCTCCAGGACACCGGTGGGGCAAGAGGAGGACAGGATGGAAGAGGAAGAGGGAGAGGAGGAGAGATAGGAGGTTGAGGTGGTGCGGAGCGAGGAGGACGGGTAAGGTTGGGGCATGTCGACAGCGGTGGAGGCAGAGGTGGAAGGCGAGGTGGGGGTTACTTGGGGCGAGGAGGTGGAGTGTGAGTCGGCCTCCTCCTCTGAGCCGCTACTGTGACTGCCCTCTTCATCGATTGACACTGACACCACTGAAACACATACACACACACACACACACACACACAGGGATGTGAGCTTTAATGCAGACACACACATGCAAACGGCTCAACAAAAACAAAGAAATTATAACGCGGCTCGATGATGTGGGTGACTGCCCATTTCCGAGTGGGCGTGGTACTCACTCGACAAACCGTCCGACTCCATCTTGAAGTTGGCGATGTCGTCGCTGCCGACGTCACCTTCTGCTCCAACTCCCTGCTCCCTGGTGCCCATGGCGAGTGAACGTCGCTGGGCGTGGATCTCCTCTGAGATGCTCTCCAGGTTGCGCAGCGCTGTGCGGTACTCCGCTTTGGCAACCACAAGTTTGGCCTGAAGCTCGTCCACATGATGCTTTATTTGCTGTGAGAAACAAAACGGTGTTTCTCAGTAAAGACATAGATGTATAGATTATGTACCGTTTCCTCTTTCAAGTCTATGAGAAGGCAATACATACCTCCAGATGTAGGTAATACTTTGCTTTGAGTTCAAAATACGGTCTGCAAGGGGAGAAGAAGAAGAATAAGGTAAGAGAGGGAGGAGAGAAAGTTGGCCTGCTGGAAGAATAGCCCTCCTTTGTGTGCAGTCACATTCCACGTCTTTACAGAGGGAGCCAGCATTGCACAGCAGAGACACAAAACATCTGGACTTCATCAGATTACAGAAATTTCGCTTCCCTCCCTTTCTTGAGCGCCACTTTAGCTCAGTGGGTGAGCAGGCGACCACTTGCCATATGGCCAGAGTGCAGCGGCCGGGGCTTAAGTCTGACCTGCAGCCCTTTTTTGCGTGTCTTCCTGTTTCCTATCCATCTTCACTGCTACACTGTCCAGTAAAGGCAAAAACGTTGACACAACGCTCGCATAAGAGGTTCAAAAGGCGAGGAGCTCGTGAGCAGCATTTCCCAAAATCCAAGCACAAACCTGGATTTGTTGATGGAGCGTTTCAGTTTCTTGTCCAGCTGCCTCATGTGGCTTATGCAGGAATTGTAATTGGCTGCTGTTTTCTTGTGCTCTGCTTCGCTGCACGTTCTCGCCTGCTCGGCCTCCATCACCTGAAACGACCAAGAAAAAAAAAGCACGAGGCTAAACCGCTTGTTCAGGATTGGAATTTTTTGGCTGTGCTGCTTTTATATACTTACTCTCTGTGTGGCATGGTTAAGCATTTCCTGCCAGGCGGAGTCAAATTGCCGGGTGTCCTCCTCGAGCAGCCTCTCCTCGGCCAGGGCGATGGTCTCCTTGGCTGCCCGCAGGATCTCCACCGACCGCTGGAATTCCTGAGTGGCCTTCTGTGCTTCAATCTGAGCCTGGAGTTCAGGGAAGGACAAGCAGAACTCATTAAGTCAGACTGGAAACCAAATGTTCCACCTAAAAATACTATTCAGCTTTCAGGAGGTAAATATTACTGCTAAGATTTCCATATTTTCTCTACTAGAGTACCTTTGCTGGCTCACAGGTCAAAATAATCATTTATCATTGCTGCTTCTTTCCCTACTTGCTTAAAGCCAGCTTTATTCTGATTGGGTGCCCTTGAAAAACATGGACTGTGTATAAAACATGGACAACGCCACACCTCGACATGCCCACTCATGCATAAGTGCCTTAACTGCAGTCTTCTTCACTTTAGCCAGTAACTGGTAATTCCTCTTGGTTCTTCTTAGATTCTGCAGGAAGGCTAAAGCAGTGTATGCTCATTGACTAATGATCTGTCAATTATAAAACGTTAGCCAATGGGCATGCAGGTCCCAGCATGTCCTGTGTCCATCAGTCAGTCTTCGAGCCAGAGCTGATGACCGAGTGACCATGTTAGAGATATAATATCTACATGACCTCATAAAAGGCCAAGATGGGAAAAATCTACGCAAAATTGATCTTGAAACCTGAAGCAGGAGTCTTTGTGTTGCCTGTGTGTTTAATTTAGGACCCATGTTCTCCCCCATCAGATTTCTTCCTGATAAAAGGAAGTTTTTCCTTCCCACTGATACCAATGGCTAACTCGTAAGCAGCTTGTCTGATTGTCAGGGTTTTTATCTTACAATTAAAGCACCCTAAGCGACTATATATAAGGCGCTATATAACTAAAACTGAATTGAGTCGGATTGGTTGATTCCTTATGACGCCCAAAGAGGCTAACATTCATACATAAAGACAACTGAGCCTTGATCCAATAGACAAACAGAATCTTTGTCACTGAGGAAATCTGACACACTGTCAGTGGGCTCCTCCCGCCCACAGTCACAGTCAACAGGAGGGTTATTCTCATCACGCTGGACATATTTGGACCCACTCAGACAGGCATAACTCCAAGGTCACTGCTTTGGCTGAATACCAACTTGAAGGAGTTACAGTAACTCTAATTCAGCGTCCTTTAAAAAGAGAATAATAAGAATCGGGGAGAAACCTTATGTCTGCTGATTAGTATTTAACAAGTGTATTATGAGTAATACAGCAGTACAGAGGGACATGTTTCATGCTGCCTGTCTGTCGGTATGCTCCCTGTGCATTTCAGAGGGTTTCGTCTGAACTGACTGTGAACAACAATGGAACCAAACCTGCTCGTCTAGTTTGTGTTTATATCTCAAAGTGTTTTCAATGGACGATTGTTTTCGACTAAATGGTCCATTTGAAACTAAGAAATAAAGCCGTGTATTTATGTTAACACTTATTATTTATGTTAACATGAATGCACGGCTCAACGTCTCAAACATCTATTCTTTAAAATCCAAGAGCGATTTCGCTACCAGCATTTTCCACAAACCACAGAAGAAAGCAAAACCCACACTGAAACGCATGAAGTGGTCTGTATGAATGTAATCCTGCTGACATGACTTCAAGGATAAGAAACGTATGTCACTTCTAACACGCAGCCTACACATTGAAGCCTGCTGGTATTTACATTATACTAGAAACGGTGAAAAGAACTATGTTTATTACTTATTGTGACGCTGAAATGTAACCCGGTAACAACAAAGTCACTGTGTAATATACACCTTTTGGACAAAAGCACTGGGTCAGCCGTGGAAATCCATGAGGTGAAGCTCCCGGTTTACAGTGTTTGTGCTGATGTTAATTACAGAGGACGTTTGGAGCGCTACAGTTATGGAGTCAGCAGCTCGTTGGCAAAGTTACGCTCTGTGTGCCTAAAACAATAATACCTCTCACAGCTGATAGTTGAATAACTCAGAGGAAAGACATTTCACGAGCTGTTTTCTTGCAAAAGTGGCATCCTGTTACAGTATCGTGCTCAAATTCAAAGGGCTCAATAGAACGAGGCAGACTGCATGGCTTTGTGCTTGACTTCAATCCTGTGGCAATGAGACTGAAACCACCTGAATTCAAAGGCGATATAGTGTATCTGTCTGATATAGATAGGTACAAGTAGAGTACCTGCTAATACTTTACTGGAGGGGCTTTTTGCCTTCAATTGAGTGTTCACCAGTGAGAGGGAGACATGAAAGAGGGGTAAAGAGAGTGTAGGGGAAGGCATGCAGCAAAGGGCAGCAGGTTGGACTTGATCCCAGGGCCACTGCATTTCAGCCGTATGCAACATATAACCTGCTCAAGCAGTGAGCTCAACTGACGCCAACCTGCTAGCAAGTAAGTATTTACACCTGCATACTTTATGTGACTGAAAACAATGTGGATAACAGCAGTGTCAATGAACTGCAAAAAAAAGTTGTAGTATAACCAGGAGATTTTCTTTGCCTAGTCCCTGGTAGCAACGCACTTCACATCACTAAAGGTCAGTGTAGTCACACAATGTTAACCCGTGTAACATGACCCCCACTACTGCCGGCCATGTTTAAGATAAACCCACCACTGGTGAGTGATTCCGCTCCGACTCACACAAAATGTAGAAAGCACAAAAGCGTTGGCATCTATAGTCGTGATAGCGTTGTTGTTAAGGCCTGTGAAAGGTGACGAGAGAGAGAAAAAAGGAGGAAGATAACAGCTTCTCATTGTGCGCGATCTGCTATTTTAACAAAGTGGTAAAGATGAATCCTTCCTCTGTCATCATGACCCATTTCCCAGGCTCAAAGAGGAGCGAGGTTGTGGGAGGACAGAAGGAGGGTAATAGATATTTAATGAGGCAAAAACAAGAAGAAAAACAGAAAAAGGAACTGAAACATTAAACAACATCCATCTTTTTTTGTCTGACAAGATGAAGACAGAAGGAGACACAAAAATACCAGAACTTCCCAGTCAGAGCAGCTTTTCTCATCGCAGGCTTGGCGGTGTTTCCACGAAGTGTCAGTGCCATGTGAGTTTCTGCCTTTTGCAAAAAGCCTGACGAAAAGTCTTTGGCACCCTCGTGAATAACGTGACAAAGCTTGAGAACACAATTTGCCATTATCTTAATGTCACAAAAGCACACTGAGCTTCAGAAATCACGCAGATAGTGAATGGGTTGTTATCAGTTAATTAACTTGATGTCATAGAGACCAAATCATGTGACACTGAGAACCAAACAATATGATATTGTTTTGAACTGAAATACCCTGGCAGGCCGTGATATGCACCATGGCTGCTTGTATCATCCTACTATGAGTGTGTGTGTGTGTGTGTCTCATTTGTAATTCATGTGTCAGACACAGTTACCCTGTCTGATGCCTAACTCTCTCTAAAGACATCCTATTTATTATTTCAAACAGGTGAGGGGGTTGGAGTGACTAAAACCCAGTGTGGAAAGGGTGGGCTATGGAGGGTGTGGACACAGACAGCCAGCGGTGCAGAAGTGAATGCTGGGTAAAAAGGACAAAAGAGAGAACAGTGCAGACAAATTCCTATGCACCCCGCCAACCCACCCACCCCAAGTGTTGTTGGAATGTAAGGGGAAAAACATGGGGGGGTGACTGAGGGAATGACACTGGCTTATGGGTGGGGGTAGGTGGAATATGTGTGTGTGTGTTTGTGGTGGAAGGTCAGTGAGGTCATGCGTGAGTCCCTTTAAAGTAGGTCGTGTATTAAATATTAAATGTTAGTCTATAAATCATAACCAGACAATACGCTAGTCTAAACTCGAGACCGTTATCGGCTTCGCTGTTTAAATCACGCACACACACACACACACACACGTGCAAAGGATTATGATCCTTTCATGCAAATGCCGGTCCCATCAAAATTCAAAACCTCCCAGTAATCCCCGGCTCTCACGTGTTAATAACAGGGGCAGATGCCACCGGCAGGTATTTTGTCACGGAGATGAGCAACACACACACACATACACACACCCGTGTACAAGTACACAATCTATTTCAGTTTGACATGCCTTCTGATGCATGACTCATAAGCTCCTGTACTGGCTAGGATGGAGGGGTGGAAGCTTCAACAAGGCTGGAGCAGTAAAGCAGACGAGCCACTGCAGAGGGAGAAGCACAGATTCGGTGTCCTAACCTTCGGGTTGAGTTGCCCTGCTTTGTATCTCTCTGCAAGCATGACAAGTACTCCCAGATCCAGCAAAAAGGAAACAAGTCAGATCATGCAAAATGTTGCATGTCTATCACCGCGCAGAGACTGCGTGTGCATGCATGTGTGCGTGCATATGACACTAGCTTAAGATGCGGAGCTGTGACTGAGTTTAAATATAGGCGTCGTGTGACCGTTCTCCCTTTAAGTAGATAGAAGCGGTGCTGTTTAAACTTCTCATCGCTAATCCTCAGTAATCCTGCCCTCACACTCTCTGTCTGCTGACCTCGGAGTCGCTCCAGCTCTCTCTTGCGAATGTGTGTGTGTGTGTGCGCGCGCATGTGTGTACCTGTCTTGTCACTTTGCGGGCCTCCCAGTAGGGCTTGGAGTCATCCACAGCTCGGCCGATCTTCTTCACTTGCTCGTCCAGTTTGACTGTTGCCTCAACCAGCACTGCTCGGAACCTCTGACGGAAGTCCTACACACACACACACACACACACACACACACACACACACACACACACACACACACACACACACACACACACACACATCACACACATTAAGGCGCTTAGAAATGAGGAGAGGAACTTATCGGGTCACACTGTGTGGTTGGACATGGCTCAAAGCACCACTGTGTCTTCAGAACAACAAGTGTGGTTATTATTTTCTCATCTGTGTAATATCGGCCCTTATTGTGGTGTGCGATTTCCTGTTGCCCCCATTAGTCATACTCATATACAAGAGCTTGCATTACCCATGTAACACACAACTGTAGAGTATGTAAACTATATTTTGTTTTCTCTATTTTTGTTCCAGTGGGTGTGTCAGTTTTTATTGTTGTCAAGCAGCATTGCTTATATTTTTTGATGCTGACCTACTAGTACAAGTAATGATGAAGCATTACTGGAGGAGGGCCCAATATCCGTGTGCATTTGTGCAGCTACTTTTGTGTCTGTGTATGCCGTAATTTGCCGAAGAGGGGTTTAAAACCCAGCTGCATCCTCTTCACAGAGCACAGATCGGCATAAATGAGCGCTTGAAGAGGGAGAAGGGAGAGGGCGCTACAGGAAACACACTTCCTGTGACATCATCGCATTTCCTACGTCCTGTTCCTGCGACGACGGGTGACACATCGCAGAATCCACGAGGTAAACTCTGTGAGCACGCTGCTATTCAGGAAACTAAACAGGGGCCTGAGTGTCGGCACTGGGCATGACTGCACACAAACATAGTGTTCGTGCGTTCAAATGTACAAAACTGGTTTAATCAAACAAATTCAAGACTTATTGTAGACAAATGAAAATAACAGTGGTGTGCAAAAGTCTTGAGCCACCCCTTATTTATTCATATTTTGCTAGGAAAGTGGGAAACGTGCAGCGAGTTACTGTAACATTAGCAAACATTATACAAGACAACAAAAGAGTTAGGTAACCTCAGAGAAGACAAATTTACTGACAATAAAAAACTACTGGATGACTCACTTTTCATTTGAGTCAGCTGTTCCACGCTGCACCGTTACATTGAAACCTGGGGTTTCCCCACCTGTCAATGTCTACTTTAAGCCCGGGTATGAGCACCTTTACTCGTCATCACAGTCTGAACTCTCTTACATAAGCGTTCTTGTCATTACTTTAAGTCATCTGCAGGAATAGCTCTCCAGGCTTGTTGAAGGACATTCAAAGCTCTTCTTTGGATGTTTCTGCCTTTTGTTTGGTTCTCTGTGAGGATGATCCCACACTGCTTCTATAATGTTGAGGTCCGGGCTCTGAGGAGGCCAATCCATGACTGATAGTGTTCCATTGTGTGCCTTTCTATTCAGGCATGCTTTTACTGCACTGGCAGTGTGTTTGGGATCACTGTCATACTAAAAAATAAAGCTGCCGATCACACACTGTCCACTTTCCTTGATGGTAGTTTCAACAATCATATGACCCCCTATGAGCATCTGCATGGCGACAGTGGAAAGTAAAAACTCCCTTTTAACAGGAAGAAACCTCGAGCAGAACCAGGCTCAGGGAGGGGTTGCCATCTGCCACGACTGGTTGGGGTTGAGTGGACGAATATAGGACAAAAACATGCCGTGGAAGAATTTGGATTCATGTCTCCATCAGTCCTGCTGTCACGTGTTTTCAGTGGCATCGAGACAGATGCATCTCTCGGGTCCTGTTTCAGGTATTTTCTGGATTTAAAAAAAAAGATTCCTGAAAGCCACTGTGTTTAAGTCAAAGTTCATCTGGGTGGATCAGAGGCCTCCTCTAGGACAATAATTACGAAGACTTAGTTATTGCTTCATAATAAATTTTAAAATGTAAAAATCTGTTTCGTTTCTATGGGAGGCTCATGATGGCACGCACTCACGAGGGCACAGTCCCACATCTGCCAGACATAGAAGAGGTTTAACGTTGAGTTGGCGGGCAGAGTCCGGCCATGGATTTATCCTCACCGCCCAAACTTACTGATCCTCTGAATCTACGGTACATCATTTTTAATCAGCTCCAGACTGCAGGAGAACACCCCCCCCCCCCCCCCCCCCCCCCCCCCCCCCACCCCCCCCCCCCCCCCACCCACACCAACCACACCCCC
>VURO01015817.1:0-11615 GCA_015108175.1 Pelvicachromis taeniatus
AATACTTCGACGTAAAAAATTTGCGTCGATGCGTGGTCACTTTCAAAAAAACACATGGCGGCAGCGAGTAGCGGTAACATGTCGACTTAAACCAAGCCCCCCGAACACGCAGTTCTACAGTATGGGGATATTTTAACCGAAAAGGAAGTGATTCAGTCGTTTGCCGGCTTTGTAAGGTGGAAATGGCCTATCATAAAACGACCGTAAGTTTTCAACTTTTTACTAACGCTGGTTTTTACCCTTTAATTCATCCAGACACCCCCCACGTAGACATACACTCAGAGATAAACACCCAACCTCCGTAAATGCAAAACTAATTTAAGCTGCTTAGCAGTAACATATATCATTAGATTAATCAATGCATCGAAAAATTAATCACTAGATTATTCGGAAAATAATCGTTTTGCCCAGCCCTAGTGGACAGTAGCTGAAGGTGGACAAAAGCTACAAATGCCTGAACAACAATCAGGAAGACTTTAGATCTTAGACTCAGTCAGGCCAAGGAAGAGGGCCACAGCTGACACTTCTGGAAAAAGGCATTCAGTTAACTGAGATGAAACACTATGAAATATGCTTCAATCGATCTCCAGATTCATGCATTTATTATATGTTTCGTGTGGATGAGTTTGTCATGATCTGGAGGTATGTCTGGAAGATTCCATTGGGCACCTGAGTTTCCTTGGTTTCCACCCCTGGTCAGAGCCATCATCCCTCCTGCAGGCCTGCACACCTGGGTAATCTGGGTGAGGATTTTGTCTCCACTCAGACTCTCCATCACCGCCAGTTCATCAACGACCCCACGTTGGTATCAGCTCTCAGGTTTTCGTGCTCTTGTCATCTGTTTTGTTGCTTACCTTGTTTCCTTGTGCCACAGTTTCTCTGGACCTTCCTCGCTGCCCACCTTCAACCTCAGTTGTCTTGGATTACTTCGCATTCTGGAATCTACAGAGAACCTCACCTGCCGGCCCTCCAGCTCTCATTTACCATCTCAAACACCGTGGACCTCAGGTCAGCCAGTCTCAGCTACTCACTCCCCCTAAGTAGTCTGCGTCTGCCACCTTCCTAACCTTGTTCTGTTCTTTTGCCAGACGCCCCAGCTCCATCCCTATACCCCGTTCACCCTCACTGAACCTCAGCCGCATCCCAAGCAACACCTGCTATGAACTATTCACTCTAAAATAAACACTATAAAACTTACCTGCTGCCTCTGTTGTGGGTTTCTGCACTTGAGTTCAATTTGGCTATCGGCTTGTGGCCGTTGTGACAGAGTTGTTCAGTATTGTATTTACCAGGAGTTAAGGAGTTGTATCTTTTTGCAATATCCGCAGGCTTGTAGGTGTGGTTGAAGGTTGAATGACCTTGCAGGCCCGAGGGGATGAAGGCCACTGGTTTTCTTTGCTATTTGTAATATATTTTGGGGTGTTATTTCATCTTTTACTGTTCTATTTTACTATATCTGTTGATGCACTCAAAGAATACTTTTCACTCTTAAAACATTCAGTTTGTTCAGAATAAAGGACCTTTATTTATTTCTTTTGTCATTTGTCCAGACAGCACATATATACACACACACTCAACTCTTTTAATAAGTGCTGATAAAAGTTCTAAAATGTCTTTTAATTTGACCAGACGTGTTTTCTCTCATAGTTTCTCTTGGTTGGCATAAAAACAATTTGTTTGACAGCATTCGCCGGATTGATAAAATACTCAAAACACTGGAAAATTCCCAGAAACTCAGTGAACAAGCGAGGAGGAGGACTGTAGATTCACACAGCCTGCTAAAGAAAAGCAAAGCAAGGGAGGGGAAAAAAACATCCAAACTTCTTCAAACAGTAATTTTAACTTCACCTTGGCCTATTCTAACTTGTCCCCTTCTCTTTGGCAGAAATCCCAGCAAAGGGCCTGTAAGGAAACTACTCACCTGTTCTCTCCTGTTCCAATATCCCGATTCTGTGATTCTTGTTCAGGCCGGCTCAAAATGCAGACTCAGAATGCAGAATTTACTTAAAGTGATGTGGGGAAAAAAACTATCTACAGTGTCTTTCAAAAAAGGTAAAACATCCACAGTCTCTATGTAATACAGCCCCACCAATGGTCCACTCTGTCTTTAGCAAAACAGACCTCTCTCTCTCCGACTCACATGCACAAATCCTCCTCGAGGACAACAGGCCAAGCTCTGTGACTGTGTTGACACTATGACAGATTCCTGAGTTTTATATCTGCTCTGGGTCCTGAGTTTGGGTCCGTATTTTTTTGTTTTGAGTGAAATGTTTTTTGTTTGTTTTTTTAATTTCGTTTATTATGCAGTTTATTACAGTCTCGCAATCATTTTATTCCAAAAATCTATTCAAAATCGGATAAAAAGCGACTGTGGCTTTCTTTAGGTCCGAGCATCGCGACAAGTTCAATCATCTCAACATTTAAAGGCTGCGGCTCTTTTTTTTTTTCTCCACTGCTTCCACTCTCCTTTGAAGATAAGAGAGAAGCAATTAATGAGAGGTAATCCCGGAGCAATAACAACCAACCAGCTTTCAGTGTCAGGGTTGAGCTTCCCATCTGCCATTACTCAAAAGGCTGCCTATTTGATGTCCTTCTAATGCCATCAACTTCTAGGATTTGTGTAATGTTTGGCAGCCTATTCATGAAAGCATACAGGCTCATGAAGAGGATTTGGATGATTAAGCCGAGAGAGAGCCACACAGTATTATATTAAAGGGGAATTTTTCATGCGGGCCGTCATGCAAATGCAGTGTGAAAGAGCAAAAGTCTTGGTCTTTTGTGTTATACTTGTATTTCTGGCTTCCATCCCAAGTTAGAAATAAAAACATACACCTAAAAAATGTTCTTAAAAGGAAACTAGATCCAGTAAACAAGTTTGTATCGTGCACCCCGTTGCCCTTATCTTTTCCTCCTCTTTATTCTCCCTAATTTAATTCTTGCTTGGATTGTCTAAAGATCTTTACAGCCCCCCTTTTCCTTCCACACTTATACACGTCTGTATGCATGAGCATGCATTACAAAAACCACCGTTTGCCCCCAGGATTCTTAAGTAGGTCTGACGTAGTTGCATGGGAAGAATGACGCAGATGCCTTAATGGGAGTAGGTGGTGTAGTTCTCGGGAGAGAAACACGGGGAGGGGGAGGGAGTGGCAAAAGGGAAACAGGGCACTGTGCAGTAAGGCACGGAGAGGAGCGAGAAATGAAATGAGACGAGCGAGCGGGGCTAAAAAGGGAGGTGACTTGGGGAGACAGATGAAGAGGGGGGGATGTGAGAGGGGACAGAATGATGAATGAATGTTTGTGCATGCCACAGCGAGGCAAATGCCAATTTACTACACCAAGCAAGCGTTTCGAATTGAAGTGATGTTTAGAAAGTGGCTGGAGGGAGATCCACTCAGATTCAAAGCACCCCGTTGTTATTCAACTCCAAATCCCGCCTGAGTGGATTTTGGAAAACAACTAAATGAACTCAACCAATTATTCAACCATTAGGGAGTGATATTTTACTTTTTTTTTTATGAAAATACCTGCAAGTTTGCACCAGCAGAGTGAAATCTGACATTAACTGCACGTTGAAGCATCACTCCAGAAGCACCTATAAGATGCACTTAACTGTTAGTGTTCCTGGTAGTATGTTTTCAGGGATATTCTTAAATACAGTCTGTTAGGTTTATCTAACGAGCATGTGCCAGCAAGCTCAAGCTGACCGGCCTTTTGTGTCCTCAGTAGCAGCATGAGCCCAGTGAGTATAAAAGCATTTATTCGAGAAAATACATTCTTGTGGCTTTTCTTCAGATATCAACAGCCTTCTCATATCTCTTGATTTGTGTGTTTGTGTTTTTTCATTTCCTTTTTCTTTCTGTTAATGTGTCAGTTTGCAATCTTTTTAGGTTCACTCATGTGTGCCACCCCCGTTACCTAATCAGTTCCATGTCTATTTAAAGTCAATTTTAATCAATTTTATTTTTGATTCAAAGTTAAAGAAGTGCTCAGTTGGGTTGAGATCTGCTGGCTGTGAGGGCCGTTTGAGTGCAACTCATTGTTTAAGAAATCATTTTGAGATCCTTCAAGCTTTGTGACATGGTGTGTTATCCTGCTGTGATCACCATCAGGAGATGTGTTCATAAAAGAATGGACATGGTACTCAGGTAGGCTGCTGTCAGCCGTTACTAAATCCTTCACACCATTACGCCACCGCTGCTGCCATGAACCGCTCACACAAGGCAGGATGGATTTCGTGGTTTTGTTTATGCCAGATTCTGACTCTACCATCCGTTTGTCTAACCATCTGTTATCCAGTTTTGGTGAGCCCATGTGAATTGTAATATCTTCCTTCTGTTTCTTAGCTGATAGCAGTGGCAACAAACGTGGTCTTCTGCTTCTTTAGCTCATCTGCTTCAAGTTGAAGAGATCCTCTTCTGCATAACTTGGTTGTAATGAGTGGTTATTTGAGTCACTGCCTTCCTGTCAGGTTAGAACAGTCTGGCCATTTTTTTTAAAATCAACTAAGGGATTTTTCTCCAGTCAATTGCAACTCTATTTTCTCTTTCTGATACCATTCTCTAAACTCACACGCAACCTTGAAATGGCTGTGTGAGAAAATCCCAGTAGATCTGCATAGCTCTCCATTACTCAGACCAGCCCATCTGGCACTAACTGCCACGCCAAGCTCAAAGCCGCCTAAATCACCTTTCATTTTGATGCTCAGTCTGACTTTCACAGGTCATCTTGATCATGTCTACGTAGCTAAATGCATTAAGTCCCTGCAAAAGGATTGGCTAGTTAGATTTTTGCTCTAGCAAACAAACAGGTGTACATAATAAAATGGCCAGTGAATACACATTCCTCTGCTTTTTTTTCTCCATGGGTTAAGGAATTTTTGCTTCTTTCTTTGGCTTATTTTGAATTGAAATGTTTCCACCTGTCTGTTTGTAGCCTATTCATTCTCTTTACTCAGTGTTTATTTAACAAAGCTACACTTACAGAACAAACAAACTGAAACTCTCATCGGCTTCACGGTTGTTCTCAAATAAACAAGTATAAAAACAAGGAGTAAATTAGTAGTCATTACTACCCCTATCTAGACCACCACAGTGATTCCTATGTGCGTATACATAAATACGCATATATACAGGTACAGGTACTACCCATACCCATATGCCTTTAATTACCTGTGAACACTGTACATTTGTGTACATATGTAGGTATATTTATTCAATTTTTCATTTATACAAACACACAAAAAAAATGCTTTAGTCTCAGTGTTTTTATCTATTAAACTTTCTTTTGAAAATTTCCTTTGCAATGTCTGCACATGAACACGAATGCATAAAACATCAATTAGGCTTTGTTATTTCATTGACAGTTTTCAAAAGAGCTCAAAGAGTTTCCCTTTTCAAAGCGACAACTCTTAACACAAAGCATTTGTGTTATTACACATTAATCTTAATCCATAAATAACAAAGTGTGTTTATTTCTTAAATGTTGCATTATGTAAATATGTATTGAATTCTTCAGCAAAAGCAGAGAGGCAGTATTTAAGACTTCAATCATTGCCATTCAGTGAGATTTTATTTATTTGCCAGACTTTATTTTTTTATTATTTCCACTTCTCCCTCTTTTATGGTGTCACTAATTTAGCTTAAACTCTTGTTGCAAATAAATTAGTGGGCTTTCTTGTTTATAGCCTCAACACTGTTGATGCAGTTTATTTGTGGCCCTTTCTGTCCTTGCAAGCTCTCGTGTTACTTCCTGTGTCTCTGCACTTTTCACTTCCTCTTCTTACTTTTTTCGGTCTATGAACTTTTCAGCTTCTTTATGTCTTCATTTTCTTCTTTGCCAGCCTCTGTTATCATTAAAGTTTACATTCCTGCACTTGTTTTTTTTTCCTCCCGATCTCATTCTGCACACACTTTATAACATCCTCTTTGAAAGTCCTCCAAGCGTCTGCATTAACAAGCCTCACACCAAACAGACTGGCCTTTCATTTGTCAATTTTTACGTCTCAAGTGGAATGACAATTCAAGAGCAAGCCCAGAACCAGTAAATGAACTTACGTCTGCAGCGCTTTACACGTGTAAACAAAATCAAAAGATTTCATTTGAAAGATTTAGCCGATGGCGAGGATGATTGCGGCAAAGCGCAGCATGAGAGCTCGGACTCTCATCAGGACAGCATGAAAACACAATTACCGCATTTTCTGAAGTGATCCAACTGTCCTGGGCTAATCAGTGGAGTGTGAAGTGACAAACGTTTTAGATGTGGACGCATCATTTTTCATACTCGCTGCATTTTGTGGCTTTTTTAGACTGTCAAATGAGAGAAAACACTTTTGCATGCCCCAAGGAAAAAAGGCGACAGAGTAAAACACATGAAAAAGTGAAGTATGCTAATATGTTTTGGGGTAACTTTCTTTAGCTTTCTTTTCTTGAAAGCCCACATTTATCAAAAAAACAAAATTATCATATGCAGCAAAAAATGAGACCATGTATATAAGGCTAGAATAATAGAGGATCTGAAGGTACAGTGAATTAATGTGTGAGTAAAAAAAACAAAACAATTCAGTGCAATAACTAATGCAACATGCTAATTAAATTCATCTGGTATGCACGGTGCTCATTTGTAATCACCAGCATGATTTCTGTGGCTGAGAAACTGCAACATTAATCTCGTACACCGAGCATGTGTTGGCCGAGCATCCTGGATGGATGGGATAGGTAATAATTTAAAAAGTTTTTTTCTTAATGTTATACACTACAAAACTTGAAACTTGAAATGAAGGCCATGGTGAAGATTTCCTGTTGTATAAAGAGCCGTTATCGTGCTGAACATTTCCTACCTTGCACTCTCACCATCTCAGTGTTTTCTCTGGATCATTCTCACTACATTGAAATGAAGAGATTTCTACAGAGAAATATGAACACAGCAGACAATGCCTCTGATTCCATTCATCACACTCATTTATTCCAAAAAAAGGCAATGCCCACAGCAGCAAGAGGGTTTTATAAGGACAGCAGGGAGGACGCGTGTAGGCTCCTTTTTGTTTGCTGGAAGGAGATTTCAGCTTCAAAGCTGCTGATTGACTTGTGAGCGTGTGCGGGAGCGCACCAAAGCTGCACTTCATTTCCTGGGGTTTCATAATGCCGAACACCGGCTTGATGGTCGCCTGAAAAACAACGCCTGTCCGAGCAATTTCTCAAATGAGAAACATCCTAAATGTTTACAGTGGCGCATGCTTTTAACTTCTGGGTTGTCCCCCCTCCCGCGTGCCTCCATCTGTTGTGATTTGGGCCAAGACTCAGTCGGTTCAGTCAAACAGGCCAAAGTACTTTTAAGAATGATTAAATTTTAAACTCTTATTCTGGTGCCAGCCATTGTACGACGTCTGCAAAAAAACAGCATTCAAGAAATGCTTACGCAATGTGGCAAAATTTAATCAAGCACTGAGTTGCGTAACCAGCTTAAACCATAATATATTGTAATTATATCTGGACCTGATTCTGATGCACAGGCCATAAAGGCTTATTTGATACTTTGATACTTTGATGCTTGCATTCTGTCAAACTTAGTGAATGTATTCCCAGGTTAAGGTCTGATTACAGTTAGCTCCGGTCTGATTGCTGTAGGTGGAGCTGCAGATCCCGCTCCCCCCATTTCTGATGTAGCTGGCAGGCGTTTAGAGAGATGAATTTTCATGTGAATCCAGCCCAGTGAAACTTATGTAATCAATAGGTGAAGACTGAGGTTCTCATTGTTCTTCAACACTGGAGCAAAATGACACCAGGGGATTATATAACAGAGCATTATGCTGAAACTGACTGCAATGTAACAAAGGCTGACAAGCTGTCATTAACAATGTCATCAGTTATTTTAGCTTTACGGGTGAATGGTAAGCTGATAGGTTGGACCTTTCTGCAAGGAATTGCAGTCTCATATTGTCGTGGGTGTTTTGACCCAATGCTTTGAGTTTGTTGTTAGTCAAGATTTTCTATATTCTTTTAGTTGTGTTTTTGCATTTTGTGATTAAGTTTTTTTTTTTAATGTTCTTTCTAGGCTATATTTAATTCCTTGAGCTTTCAACTTATCATCTGCCCTGTGTTGTCTGTGTCTAGTTGTAAGGTCTCAGTGTGTGTAAGACATTCTCATATTTTAGCTATTTCCTGTTTTATTTTGATAGTTCCTTGTCTCATGTGTTGTATTTAGTTTCACTTCCCCTGTCTTATTTAACCTGATCCGTTCTGATCAGGTTTCTTATTGGAACGCATACTGGTGAGCTAGAAAATTCAAGTCAGGAAAAAGTCATGCTTTTACATTTTATTTAAACATATGTAATGAAATGATTTTAAATATGTGGCAGAAAAGTCTCAGCCTGAAATTTGAAAGTGGTAACGGCTTCCATTCGTGAAGGCTTTGTGCAGATCCTTCCAGAACTAAAACTGGCTTTAAACAATTTTGTAAATCCAAACAAAAACCTGCACACAGATTGCCATCTGCAACAATGGCAGATTTCTCTTTCAACATGGGGATACCAGAACAAGTTGAACAACGATAACATATTTCATTTTAAGTCGATATGGCAGAGCTTCAAAACTCAGAGCAATATTTTCCTTTGCTTTTTTTTAACTTGATTTCTGATGAAATGATAAATCATTTTTCTGTTTTATTATCATCTTTCATCTGTAGAAACGTTTCACCAGCTGCTTGACTTTGTCCGTTTGCTATGTGCTGCTGATGGGGTGGCATATGTTTTGTTTTTGTCTCTTTTTTTTCTCCATCTTGATGAAGATCATTCTTTTTTTGCTGAAAAACGACTACATTTTAACCCAGTCTCAGAGAAGTTTGTGAAATGCTCCTGAAATTTTATCTACAGATTTTCCTGGAATGTTTCGTTCCCTTAATTTCATATTCTTGGACAACAAAGTTGCTGCAGGTGTCAGCCCTTCCTTGATGTTGCTTTTACACTTACATTGCATTTTCCTTCATTAATTAGTTGGCTTTAGGTTATTTTTGCTCAGTCTCTATCCAATTATTGAATAATGAACTTTGACCTTAACTGGGGCAAGTGAGGCCTGCAGTTCTTTAGATATTGTTTTGGATTCTTTTATGACCTCCTTGATCAGCCATTGATGCGCTCATGGAGTCATTTTGGTAGGTTGGCCACTTCTGGGAAGATTCACTTACCGCTGTTTCATTTGTGGATAGTGGTTCTCACCGTGATTTCTTGCAGTCCCAAATCCTTAGAAATGGCCTTTTAACTCTTTCAGACTGATCGATGACAATGACATCGTTTCTCACCTTTTCTTCAGTCTCACAAGCCCATCAGCCTGCTTCACAGTCAGACAGGTTATATTTAAGTTTATTTGATTCTACAGGTCTGGCAGTAATCGGGCCTGAGTGTGGGTACTGAAACTAAACAAAAAAACAAAAACAAATGGTTAATCATAGTTAATTAATAATTCAACAAAGGGCCAATTACTTTTCACACAGGGGTGGCTAGGTTTGGGTAGCTTTTTCCCTTTAATAAAAGAAATGTCATGGTTCTGTAATGCTCTGCAGCTCCTGTGTCACACTTTTTACTGACCTCAGACCGCAAGCCAGTCACTTGTGCCGCCGAGCCTCCCTCAGAAGAAGAAAGTAAGCACATTCCTCAGTCTCTGATAAATTACTCACCTCACTCCAGACTCTGACTAACCTACTTCTCTTTCCCAGAGCAACTTACTTGCAGTGCCAGCCCCAATTCCTGAAAATGCCCTGTCCTTCTTCAAAGTTTCATTTGTGTCTGATTCAATAAACCATTTGAACTGTGCTCATCTGTTCCTCGGGTGCTGCTTTAGATTCCCTTTAGAAAACCTTGCACGTCTTATATTTGTGGCATCAAGTCATCATATAAAAACCACCTTTTGTATTTACTCAGGTTATCTTTGCCTTATGTTAAATTCTGATGTTAAAATTTAATGATCGGAAACATTTAAGTGTGACAAACTATAAATCTGGAAGTGGGCAAATGCTTCCCAGCGCTTTATGTGGTACATGCACAGAATTTCTTCCAACTGAAATATATGCATTTTAAGGTCCTGCTGACTGAGATGGAAAATGGGACATTTCGTGTCCATGCACACGGGCAAATAGATCCAGATAGATCTTGATGACTATTTAATGTTTTGACAGGATATGCATCCCTACTGCAGACATAAATGGTACAAATCTGATTTTATTTTTATCTTATTGTCCATACAAAACTCAGAGCTGTGAACACAAAAACGCCGTGTTCTGCTTTAAGCCACAGAGGTAGTAAAAAGCAGCCCTGGAGATTCAGGAAAACTGTTTCAGTAAAGGCATTCATGGCACAATGCTACCACTCCCAGCTGCCACTTATCCACAAAAAACCCATGTCGAGGGCTCTCTTTCTCTTAAACCTCACTGTCATCTGTTAAAAAAGAAAAAGAAAAAGAAACTGCTGTTTTTGATGTCTTTTGTTCTTTTGTGTGAATCAGTTCGGGGCTCTAAAGAATACTTCTTCATTCACTGATCATTCTGTTCCCTTTAAGCGTCACCAAAACAAATCACCCACCTCCCTATCATCCTCTTCCCCCACACTGATACTCTGTATGTCCCCCTTCACTACATCTGTGAACCCTCTTCTTGCCTGGCAGATCCATCTTCAATATCTTTTGTCCAATATATCCACTATCCCTCCTCTGAACAGTTGAAAAATTATATGATCAAAATGGGGAAAAAAATGACTCGATCAATAAATTGACAACTAACCTTGCACAGTGAAGGAGGAAAGCACTGAGAGTAAAAAAACAAGAACAGAGCTGTGGTGAGCTGTAGAGCTGCAGCTCACCCTAACTTGCAAAGACCCACAGAGAGACAAAACCTATAACTAATTTAGAATCAGAAATTAACCATAACATGAACGACTCTGACTGGAAATACTGGGAGAGCAACAGTTATAGCATTAACTAAAGGTAGAAATCAGAAAGGTCATGATTACACATTAAAAGATTGGCAAATATCTTAAGAATGTGTACACACAGTATCCAGAGGTGTTTTTGCACATCTGTCACTGGATGCTGTGTAGTTATAGACTTAAAAGCATCCAAGTTGCAGAATATATATGAGACAGGCAAGTTTAACAATGAGTGAGCTGATAGTAGTGATAATCATGTCCAAAAATCAAAAGTTTAAAGGGAAAATTTCACAAACATGAGGAGCAAAAGCAATCCAAGGTATAGGAACACTGAACACAGCAGCATAAGGAGAGGAAGTGACAAAGAGAAGACACACAAACTGAAGGCTGACCAGGGATGGGACACAGCTGGAGGAAACGAGAGACATGTGTAAACAATCAAGTCAATCGGGGAAGAAATACAGGAAGTATAACTGACACTGGACGTGAAAGTAAACAAGCCTTGAGACCAATACCAGCATGAATACTAACACTGAACAAGGTGTTCAGGACAAAGGGACGCACAGGGACGCATAGAAGACCTGACATGAAGTACAAGTTCAGAAAACACCAAGAAAACTAAAGCAGGGATCCAAAACTTCAAACAAGAGAACAATACAAGAACCAAATACCTAATAACTAATTATGAAAATTAATTTGTTGG
>VURO01015818.1:0-14606 GCA_015108175.1 Pelvicachromis taeniatus
GGAGATGTCGGTTACCCCTCAGCTCGATGGCGAACCCCGGGGGGTTGAAAACGATGTACGGGGAGTCCGCTATTTTCGCCGGCTCTAGTGGACCTTGACGACCCGCTCAGCGATCGAGCTGGTGGGTAACAGACGCGTCCGAAAACGTTCGGGGCACGTTTGCAAGTATGTGACGTCCTGATAACCCGAGCAGATATTTGAACTTTAGACAGCTACATTCTCGCCTGAAAATATGTTCAAAGTTTATTTTGTGCACAGTAATAAGAGTACTATTAAAACGAAGCAGCTGCCGCCATTGTTGGAAACTGGAATTTGCTGGGCCGCGCTATGAATTCTGGGAATGAAGGATACCCCGACCTGTGACGTAACCGGTCTACAAATGCAGCCTCCGAAGGATGCAGCGCTTCTGAACTTTTGCGAGATCTCGCAATAGTTCATCTTAATTTTTTTTCTTCTCCCATGTCCCTTGCGGGGCTCCGTACACTTACAGCGAGCTACCTTTAAATTACTTCTTTTTTTTAACCTTTGGTTTTAAAGGAAAAGTAGGCATTTTATTATCTGTGAGTCCAACGCAGAGCTACAGCTAGAAGGCAGCTTAGCTTAGCATAAGTGCTAACAGTGAGGGACTGGAGAGTGTGGCTCTGTTGCTGTGCCGGGTTGACGAATAGTTCAGCACATAAAAATGTGCTTCCCCCTTTTTGGATCTAATCCGAGTTTAACAAATGAAATATAATGTGTTAATTGGTGACCTACTAGACGCTAGTAGGAGGCTTTTGTTATCTTTGGAGAGAGCCAAGCGATCTGCTTCCATGTTTCCAGTTTCTATGCTCAGCTAAACCTGGCTCTGTCCAGCCAACAAATATGGAAAATGTGATAGTGAGGGTCTGATAGGAAACCAGGGAGTGGAAGAGGGGATAGTACAATGCACTACATGCTGAGGATTTCCTAACGATTTGAGGTTCAGTTGTTGTGAATATATGACATGAAATAGGCCTAGAAACTGGTCTGCAACCATTTGGCAACCACCAGTTACTACAGGCTGTATGAAAGATGCCAAATCATCTACACACACTCCCCAACTATTGGAAATGTAGAACATTTGTCTTTAAAGTAAACGTTTTGTCTTTAAAAGTGTGTTTGTTGCAGTTGTAAAGTACACTTTTTGCTTTAGATTGAACTTTTCTCAAGTTTTACTTCTGCTTAACTAGTGGTTAGCGAATAGCATTCGCAGTGTGACGTCACACACTTGAAGCTGTCACTATATTGGTGTTTTTTAACCACATGTGATGAAAAAGGAGTGGCTCTGGCTGCAAAACCGCACTGAAGCTGATCCTGGATTATCCTTAGAATTTACAACTGGAAAGAGTCACCAAGCCCTGAACAAGAAAGTGTTTACTGAGTTCAGGGGCTGATTTCCCCCAAACCTTTTTGGCTTGCTGCGACCATAGCCCCCCCTCAGATGGCCATTATAAGAATGCAGGTTGAAGGTATTTCAAACCAGGAAGCTACGTCCATCCGTTTGGCTCACTTTTGGCACCAGCCTCAAATCTCCATTCCAGAGTTTTGGACAACTGTTGGCTTTATTTTTTCTTTGTCTTCTGGGGATGCATAAATGGCTCTCCAAGAATAAAAGGTTTGTATTTTTAAATGGTATTTTTATATGGACTTGGCCGTCACCACGGCCCGGTCACTAATAGCAGCGGTGCTTTAGGCTGAGCTGCCTGACTGCAGATGCTCACTAAATGCTTCCTGTACTCGTTGTCGTTCTTCCCAGTGTACCTCTTGGCAAGAAAGCGAATTAGTTTTTGCAAGTTGCTCTAAAATTACAGCATACGTTCATGTCTCTGGTAAGAAAAGCAGGAAAACATATAAATCAGTTTTCCATAATCCAACAATAGAAAGGAACAGCTGAAGAGTAATTTCCTGCTACCTCAGATCAGTTTTGCATCGATCTTTTCTCTTATGATCAAAGGTACGCGGTGGCCCTGTCACAGCTAATGCTCCTCTGGAGTGTGCATATGCCAAGTGAGAGGGATGTCAGCAATAAATAGATTAAAGTGTGTAATGGCCCAATAACCACCGCTGCACTTCTCCACCATGCACGGTTGATTCACTTAAAAAAATGCCCGCAGCTGTTGGGGATGACCTAAGTTCAGATTTTGTGTTCAGTAAGAAACTGGAGGAGGTTGTGTTCGCGTCTAAGTGTCGCTGTATAGAAAAACTGCAGAAGAAATGTGCATTTAAAAATGTTTCGAACGTGCAAAAGTGCACATGAATGCAAAACGGGGGTCCTTTGTGTTTGTGTGTTCATCTGTGCCAAGGTGTATAAGTGTACCTACTGTGTGTGTGCGTGTGTGTTATAGGAAGCAGTCACAGTGCTGCTGACGGCTCCATAAAGGAGCCTTTGAATGGCTTGGCTCTGGTAAATTTGTAGCAGATGTGGGGGAAAGAATATCCACCCAGGTCGAGTGGCCCTGCGAAGGCGACAGGAGTCCAATCCAGGGTAGGCAGACGGACGGGAGACAGGAGCCAGGAGACACACACACACACGCACACACACACACACACACACACACACACACACACACACACACACACACACACACACACACACACACACACACACACACACACACACACGCGCACACACACACACACACACAAGTAGGCAAAATCTTTTTTAGGTGGTTCGCACACGTAAGCTCTTCAGAAAGCACCAATTATAGCCCTAAACATAAATATTCAATTGGCTCTCTATTCATTGTTTCAGAAAGGCTTGTTGACGCTACAACGGACTGTATTAATCTCCCCGTTATGTTTTGCGCGTGCAATACACTACAAAATTTCACAGGCGTAAAACATCAAAACACACAAAAGCTGAACGCGAGCTTTCTTCCACCTTCTCAGGCGAATTTGAAACTGACATCAACAATGGGCACATCCCAAATTAGAACTCGGGCCCATGAGAATCTTACAAGGTAAATGTCTAATAAGGCTAAATAAGTTATTGCTGCTCTTTATGCAGGTAGATAAGGATAATAAAGTACTAATTAAATTGGTTTCGCATGAGAGCAGAAGCGCCTGAGTTTGGGGAGCAACTATTAACTACACACTGCCACTAGAATGCTTCCACACAGTATCCAACATGGGTATTATATGTTTATATAGGCCTCATGACTATCAAAGTGCAAATGCTGAAAAAAGGGTGCCTAAGACTAACGTAGCCTGAGACCTCAGCAATATAACAAGAGTAGGAATAAGCTTTCGATGCTATGGCAGTTTTCATCGTTTTCAAACAAACAGGACAATCCAACCCTGCTTTGTAATCGTAAACATTTTTACATGAGATAAAGTGTCTAATCTGCTTTTTATTCATGGGTCTTACCTGCCAGGACACAGCCCCGAGTATCACTGTTGACAACAAACTAAAGAACACCAGTCGCTCTGAGATGAGGCAGAAATGTCGGATGCCTCGGGAGGCCATGACCTGGTCCAGACTCCGGCTACTCGACCGCTGGGCCCGCCAAGCCTTCTGACAGTCACTCAGCTTAGTGTGAAAGCCCCAGATCGTGATCAGCAAAACAATGTGGCAGATGGACCAGAAAAGACCAAACAGACAGAAACCTGGAATCACCAGATACCACAGCTCCAAGTGTCCAAGCTATGAAAGACAATAAAAAAAATGTAAATTAAAAAAAAAATAATGAAAGAAAAATAATATTTTTAATATGGCTATAAGTGTACCTTTAAAGCAGCAAGGACAAAGAAGGCGATCTCAGTCAGACTCAGAGGAATCAGGGACAGCCTCCTCCACACCTTCCCCATGGAGAGCACTGGCATCCAGCGCTCCGTGGGGCCTAGCCCACTGAAGTACACATCCAACACAGGCTCACAGACCAGCCTGCCCAGGTAGCAGCCTAAGGCATAAGGGTTGGCATTAATGCCTAAGGCCTGGAAAAACACAAGAGAAGTAACCAAGGCAAAACTGATCAGATTAGCCAAAGCTGGGAGGGATTTCATCCTCAAGTCCACAATGAGAGCACCGAGGGCCACGACCAAGCCTATTATGGCCACTGACTTGTGAAGAAGCATGGTAGTGCTTGCAATACCAAATCCCAGAAGCTCCAGAAACTCTGCTGATGTTAGCAAGGTGGATTTGTAGCAGACGGAGCTGCACATTCGCTCAGTTAGGGCCCATACTGCTTTAATAACTACACTGGCTAGGAGGAGATAGTTTGCGACCAGTTCTTTGACATTTGAATCCAAGGCGGGGTTGTTGAGGAAGCACAAAAGTCCAAGGAGAAAGCCCAACCACAAATGGAACAAGCTCAGGCTGGCGTTTTCCATAGCAAAGTAGTAATGGAGGATACTGGCAATTCCCAGGACGAAGAGGCCCAGGATGAAGATGACTAGAATCATGGGTTCATTTGTCACCTCCCAGCGTACGTACATGCCAACACAGACTGCCACGAGGAGATTGAAGCTGGACAGGTAACCCAGGCAACGCACTGATGTAAACATGTCCACCTCCTTAGGTGCACTGACTGTCAGCTCCTCTTCCTCCCGAGCCATGGCTGACACAGATCTTCTTATTTAAAAGCAGTTTAACTCTCAAATAATTAATTTCCTCCAGCCACCTTTTTTAGACCTTCACAGAGGTTTGCCACATGGAGGACGGTGCCTCTTGTTGATTTTCAGCAAAAATCAACCCCTGTGTGGGGGAAGAAAAAAAAAGAACATTATACCGTACACTCGTCATATAGTCCAAACTTAAGTACAAATAACAGGCACTTTAGTGTTTCCCCATGCAGAGACTATCTGGGCGGCGTGCTCCAGCATAGTAAGAGTTGCACAAGAAATATTTCAGCAACTAATTTTTGCAATTTTTAAATTTATTTTTTCTATCAATTACTTTAACACCATTCACAATTCCCAGTTGACAATCACTGCAAACCAGCTAAATTGGGCCCCTTTGTTCCCCGACAGCTTGCTTGTCACACCCTGGTGAAACCAGTGCTTCCTTTGCCTCCGGGATCCCCGTGATCCGGAGAGCCACTCTAACCAGAACCTGCAGCACTTAAGAAGTTATGTGTAAGACCCAGGGATGCAAAGTAGGACTCGAACTACTATCACCAGCTACAGTACATGACCAGCGGTCCCTCACCTGCTCCAAACAAAGTCTGTGGGGAAACGCTGCACTTTAAATGTATACAAATCTTAACCAGGCAGGCAGCAAGAATTATGAAAACATTACTAATCTGTGGTCTGATCCACAGCTGTCCAGAAGTAAATCTAGAAGATTTATGCAACTTAACTTCATTTTCAATGGTCACAGTGACTGCAGAAACATTCTGTACACAATCATTCAGAAAATCTCATTAATACTGTTTACTCGTATTATATTTCGATTACTACCTTCGATCTGCTGCTCGAAGTGCAATTCGATTGATGTTGTGCAATTTTGTCACAGATGTCAATTGTGGATTCTTTGACTTCCATGTGTCTCTCTTATAAATCCTCTGGAGTCATAAATAAACATCTTCAGTAACATCGAGGAACAACAGCGTTAATATCAAATAAACAGTGTCTGTAACAGTTTTGTACGGAAGAATGAGGAAATACTCTTTAGTTACAGCTAATGTGAGTGTAGTTCTTCTTCCATCATGATCACAAATTCCTGATGCTGACACTCTTCAAAATGACGAAATTTTGACTGCGGTTGATTACACAGTCGAGGTAAACTAATAAATTCGTATCGGTTTTTTACCCAAACAAACCCTTTAACTAACTAACGTAACATAGCCTTGCTGTCAGTTGGTGACGATGTGGCACTCCAGCAGTCGGGAAGTTGCTCCCTCTTTGTAAACAGTAAACTAGTTTGCTAGTGCACGATTTAGTGCAGTGGCTAAAACCGTCGACACAACAACGAGCCCTCAAATGTAAAACTGTATGTAAAGTCTTTATTGTCAAAATATTGCTTACATGTTGATTGTTTGGGCGAAATCATCGGTTCTTCCGGGTTCTGTACTACGGCACCTCGCAAGTGTCAAACTAGACATACGTTCGCTTTTTACACAACGAAATTGTGGCGAGACATTTTTTTTAACGTCAACCTTTGCTTATAAACAGACTAAACTAAACTAAAATTAAATAAATAAAGCTTCACTAACATGCTTTTGCTTTTAATATTTATTAATATTATTAATATTATTAATATTGCGGATTATGCTATTTTTTTTATTCTTTATGCTTCTGTATATGTCTGCATATCTACAAATAAGTAAGATACAAAAAGTGAGGCAGACAAAAAAATTACAAACCTTAGTAATATTTTGACTCAACAACCACTTCTTTAGTTATAACTTGCTAGTATTGGTATTGTTCACCCCCTTTTCCTTCAGAACTGCCTTAATTCTTCATGGTATAGATTCAACAAGGTGCTGGAGACATTCCTTAAAGAGTTTGTTAACATGTTTCTCATCGGCTTGCACTTTTGTCAGTCAGTGGGACAGATCTCTCACTTAATAATGCCCAGCATCGCTCTGGATGTTTTTAATCAAGTCACTCAAAACATTTTTCAAATGTGTGTGAAAGAACAAGGCCACACAAGGTCACGCACTGTCAGTCGTAGCAGTAGTACTATTAGCAGTTAAGTTGAAAACAAATACAAACACGTGTTGTTCTTGTTTAACATTGACTTATGCACACAGCCCTAGTATGAAATATTTTTTATGGCTGAGAGCAACATTTAAATAGTGATTTAATCTTCTTTCTTTTTTTCCTTTATCTGAGCAGAAAGCTTTAAAACTTCTTTCACCTGAAAACTCGTGAACTCAAGATTATCATGATGTTAAGAAGAATCTGTAGTCATTGTTAAATTGACAATCCTCTGTCAGCTCTGAGGTTTTTCAAATCAGGGCACGTTAAAATCAACCCAATCCTTAGCAAATTCTAAAATTAGGTACAGTAATTTCCAGACTATAAGCCGCTACTTTTTGCACAAGCTTTGAACCCTGCGGCTTATCGTCCAGTGCGGCTTTTCTAAGGCTTTTTTATGATTTTTGTGTTATCATAAGAGGATTTGTTTTGGTTTGTTCCGTCATTTAGCCTGGCGGAAAGGCATGTGATCAGACACGGAAAAGAGTGATATGTTGGTCACATGTCCGTCCGCCAGCCAAAGAAGTGCCATACGAATTAGCGCAAAAAAGAGACTAGATTAGCAAGCTGGCTCTCTCTGGCCCTGTACCCATATCTGCAGCAGGTCTCCAAGGTGAACAGCCTCTGACATGTTAGAACAAGTCAGCTAAGGGAAGTCAGCAAGTCAGATCCGTAACTTCGAGATAAGGATTGGCTCTAAGGGCTGGGTTGGTTGGGCGGCTTTGCGGGGCTCGCGCCGAGGCTGGTGGAGCAAAAACCCGCGAAAACCCACGCCATGCGGCGCGTTGCCTGGCGTGGGTTTTCGCGGGGCGATGTCCCATAATAAAAAGAATGTGTTCCAAAACAGTCATCTCTTTCCTGACAATCACCTTTGTGTATATTCTCTTACAAATGATAATTAAACATTAAAACACCTGCGGCTTTTAGTCCGGTGCGGCTAATGTATGAACAAAATATGAATTTTTTTCATAATTTCAAGTTGTGCGGCTAATATTCAGGTGCGCTTTGTAGTCCGAAAAATACAGTAAATACAGTAGCCCTTGGGTTTTTTGTATTTTCTGCAAGCATTGCACAGTTTGACCTTGGGGTGAATTTCCTGGGAAGTCCACTCCTGTGAAGATTGACAGCTGTCTCGAATGTTTTCCACTTATGAATAATTTCTCTTACTGTGGATGGACTTCAAATTCCTTGACCTTATAGCCTCTTGCCAGACTGATGGCCAGCAACATTTGGTTCTTTAAGATCATTGCTGATGTTTTTTCTTCTTGGCATTGTGGTAACACAAACCTGAACGTTCTAGAGAAACAAAGGTTGATTTTATATCATTTTAACAGATTCTAAGGACTATATTAGTTTATATTACGTTCTGATAAATAAAACATTAGTATTTAACAAGGGGAACGTTCCCTTTACCATGACTGTACACGTCTTACTGTAAGCATAAAGCTGTCAAAAAAGTGACGTGACCTGCCCTGTTAATACTGGCTACATGATTCACAGCAGAGTATCTTTGTTCTAGTTATGAACCTCCTGGACAACATTACAAAGGGTTGACAAAGGCTTTTCTGTTCACTTGCATTGCTGTGAAAGGGAACAAAAGAAGCTGACTGATGGATCCTAATCCAGTGCTTTTTACAACAATGTGGTGCCCTGGCTTTTGATAACCTGGAAATGTAGTCTCTCGCTGGCACAAAGGTTGCAACAACCTGTTCGTCTGGTAAAAGTACATCAAAGTTTTGAATTTGCACCAGCAGTTGTAAAAAGTCAAGTTTTGTACATGTTCTCTGAGTTTAATCTTCGTTCCTGGCAAAGATAAACCAGCTACCCAAAGAAGGCTGCTGATGATGACCAGGAGGTTCATTAGCGAGAAGCCATTTATTTTTGTGTGACGAACAAGGTAGGTAATAAAATGAAGGAGTCACCATATTTATTTAATTTAGAGTCTTTCATTCATTCATATTTAAATAATCTGGTGATCAAATGATTTCCCCAAACTGTCGTGCGCGTGCAGGCCGGGTATAATGAGCCCCTTCTAAAAGGAAACGTGGATCTGACAAGCACTCGCTCATGAATAGTGCACATATGTTAACATCTCTCTGGGGTTAAAGCGCTGCGAAATATTAAAAGAAAAACAAAAAACAGAGACACGTGCAGACAGACGGGGCGAGAGAGAAGGTTATAATTTAAATGGGGAGGGTTAAATGTAGGTGGAGACATGGAACTGAGAGAAAGGCAGAGGAGAGAGGGAGAGGGTAGAAAGGGATACAGGACACTAAAGGAGACAGGTTCTTCTGAATAATGCAAAGGCTACCTTCATTCTTATGTCAGACACACTTCCACCTGCACCAGCCACAGTCATGCAGCGACCCACACATAGACACCAAAGCCAGCCTGAGTCATATAAATATTAATTTACAATGGTAATGACAAGTCAGGATCCAGAAGCTCTTTGCTCCTCCTACCATATGCCAAGTAACTTTAAAAAATAAAAAATAAAATAAAGAACATTAGCACTTGTTCTGAGATGGGATGTGAATTCTCAACTCTGGCATGAAGATTTCAACCTTGGCACACTGCTTCCTGCTGAACACTGGCATTGAAAAAGAAACAGCATGCTGCAGAATCATCATCCAAGTACAAAGACTGCTGGATGAAAACAGTAGCTGTGATGTGAAAAGCATTAAAAGACTTGAGAACGAAGTAAAATAAAAATCTATTTCTACCTTTTCCATCACGCTCTGTAAGCACCGCTGTGCAAATGTTCGAGATGTGAGCGTTTAATTACAGATTGCCTCTTTGTGTCCTTTATCTTGACAGTTCAGAATAAATGTTAGAGGAACTGAGGTAGAACTGATTTTTACATAAATAAGTTAAAATAGGCACTGGCATCACTTCAGTGGGCAGTTATGTGATCGAGGGTCCTGCTTCATATGCTGTAACGGTGCAAGATGCACGCACGGCCCCCCCCCGCTGCCAGGAGAAGTCTTTTCAATCAGAGTTTCATCTTCACAGAAATCAATGTGATGGAGCGTTGCACCCAAAGTGGATGTTAGGAGAGGCAGACTGCATCAGAAGCCTAAATCAAAAGCCGTTGGTGCTTAGTACATCTATCAAGGCTGAAATGAATTTCGGAAAAAAAAGGCCAGTGAGTTCAGTGAGGGGGGGGAAAGGAATGGTTAGAGAGGTTGATGAGGGAGAGATGGGGAGAATAGTGGAATATGCATCAGCAGGTAAGGTCAGAGGCTTGTTGAGGTTCGCTTCCTCTGGAGATGGAAAAGTCATTTTAAGCTGACTAAAAAATAAAGACATACCACTATTATGAAGTATTATGAAGCGCAAGTAACCAGCATGCTGGTAAAATCTTAGGTCATTACAGTAATTGTCCTTTCCGTTAAGCAATAATGTGGCTTATTTTTTTTAACTGAGGTAAGACGGGAGGCGCACACAGGACTATACGGACAAAGGATGTAAAAAATAAATCCCCTTCAGTTGATTAATGCTGGAAAGAAGTGAAATTCTCCACTCACAGTCGCTTCCTGATCAAAAAAGCAAACCATTTTCACGGGACAAGGACAATGCCTTATCTGTCAAGACTTGTCATTTGGCTGGGATCAGTTCAAACAGCTATTACGCTGCTTTATCCCCTGTCAGCATCGCAGACACGAGGCCAGCGCTGAAGACGAGGCACACGGAGAAGACGTCCTTCATACCACAGTTATAGTCGCAGTAGATGAGGAAACTGTTCAGGCGGAACACACTTTCAAATGCGAAAATGTTTCTATAATAAGAGATTTCATAAGAGAATGTTTGTTATTTAAAAAAAAAAAACTAAAGAAGAAGAAGAGGCCCTTTATTGACATTTCTCTGTATGATATTAGCCTTTATCCTGAAAGTACAGAGACTGCTTCCTCATGAACATAGACTGTAACTATAACTACCAGTTGAGGGCAATCATACATTACCAATCTAATTTAGCCCTTTGCCTGAGATCACCAAGTGAAGCGGCAATGACTTTTTAATAACCCGACCTGTTCGGTCCCACTGAGCTGTGACGATGAAAAGTCTGATTCATTAATTGTGCCAACGGGGGGAAAATTACGATTCAAATAATGAATCTGTTTGGGCCGTTGTGAGAAACGCTGTACGCTATCTTAAAGCCGACTGTGCACCTTCTCAGAATGGATTCCCATTCTGCGTTCGGCTCCTCTGATGGTAATGGCGATGTTCATTAAACACACATGGTTTCACAAATGAGGGATTTGACTTCTATCTCTGTTGCCGAGATTTAATGTGTCTATCTTGTAATTGGCCTGGATTATTCAGCGCCTTTCCAGGTGAAACACAGTCCAGTTGTGCTCGCCATCCCACGCGACAGATGGATCAGAGACGACAAAATTTGGTCACTTTGTTTCCCTCCACCCTCTTACAGCATGAAGTGGGTTTATGGAGGAAAATGTGTCAGGGAATGGGGCAGCTTTCAGGAGTCTGGCTGTGCTTTCTAAGGTTTAACAAATCAGCATCTGTTGGCCACTCTGCCAGCCAAACACCCACTGACTCCAACCTAAAAAAGAGAGAGGAAAAGACGGGGCTGAGAGTCAGGAAACAGAGAGGAATCATGATGATGCCAACATGTAGGTTGCAGAGAGTAAAACAGGTTTAGGCCTCGATATTACTCATTGCATTATGACCAGAAGGAATCTAAGAAATGATTTACTGACAGCAAAAATGATTTGCTGTCAGTAAATAATTTTACTGACAGCAAAATTATTTTTGCTAACGTGACAATTAATTTGTCACGTTAAAAATAACCTGACAAATTAATTGCTACTGGAAATTTTCTGTCCCTGCGATGTAAAAGTCCAAGTGAACAAAATGTGAGATTTAAGTGTGGTAGTTCATTTAAGGTAGCTATGTAACACTTACCTTTGCTTTAACAATGAACAATTTCTTGGACTCTGGATTATCTGTTGATATTGTTGTGAGCTATGGCAACATCTTGCTAAGCAAGCTAGGTGGTACTAGCGTTAGCGCTACCTCCGCTAACAAGATATTGATGGCCAAAGTTCTCGTTTTGAGGTTTCAAAATATTAGCCAAGAAGCTAAAAGAGTGAAGTCACAGTGGCTACATCAAGACACACAATCTACGGTAAGACAGATATGCAGGTAAAACATATGACATTGAAATAGGAAAAACAAACAGAAGATTTAGTTTGCAGTTTTACTGTCAGTTCATGAAAATGCTCATCTTAAGGCTTCAAATCAAACCTTCACAAATCATTTGTTTGCTCCATGGGCATCTACGTCACGTAATTTGAAAATTAAACAGAAAGTAACTAAAAAGAATGGCACTGAAAAAAGTACAATGAAAAAAACAAGGAAAAATGAATGTAATTTATTAAATATATTTTAGGTAATTTTCAGTTCATTTATGTCTACCGTATATCTTCCATTAGTAGCCTGTCTCTTTTAAACGCCAGTTTCTAATAAACACTGGTTTTGGAGCACTGTAAATAAACGCAATGTCTTTTCACCTCAGTCTACAAACTGCGCCTGAGTCCTCTTTCCCTCTCACTTCTGCGTCAATTCCGAGAAGGGAATAAAAGCTGGTCTCCAATAACCGCCGGTCTCTTGTAAACGCCGGGCTGGCTGGATAATTTTTTGAATAAACACCCGGGCTACAATCGAAAGATATACGGTAATTCTTTAAACTCACTAGCATTAAGAACATTTAGAAACAGCAATAAGTCAAACTAAATATGAGAATTTGAAAGTGGTGTTTAGCTTAATGATATTTGTATCTCACCTAAAATCTTGTTCAGGTATTACTGAAAAGAAATATGTTATAATGGAGAGTCAACCGTTGCAGTAGTTTAGCTCTATCGAGTCCTTACAGTTTCGCCCTCCAGTGTAACCCAAACCTTCACAGAAAATGCTCATCATCTGAAGTGTGAATAACCGAGTAATGAGTACAGAGACAGAAAACACATGATGATTTATCATGGTGCAAAGAGGGTGGTTTCACGACTGCTGATCAACATCATTACGGTAGCCTTTTCAGACCAGTGAAACACATAATATGTCAACATATTACCAAAAAAAAGATTATCATAACAGTGACTATAAAGATCTATCTAATCTAATTTAATGCCCAATGCCGAGATACACATTGCTGATCTTTAACATGTTGCAGTAAAATTGTCACCCACATAGTGAGATCATTAGAGCTTGAACACCTTCTGTGCACTTGCTGATGATTCACTTCTCACAGTGCAGCTTTACAGAAGATACTTGCCGTACACAAGTGTCCCTCTGCGTCTTTATATCATTCTCTCACCTTCATCGTGCAACTTGTGCTGTTTCTGTGTCGCTCGTCCTTACTTTCATCACGTTTTTCAAATAATTTGCTCTCTCTCTCTCTCTCTCTCTCTCGCTCTTTAATGCTGCTCACAAGCAATGTCAAGGTGAGTGAGTCAAGCACTTTTATGCATCATTAGAGCAGTTACAACAGCACAGACACAAAGAGATAGGCGGGCTGATTGGTGTGAAAATGACTCCTAAAACAAAACTCATCTGTGTAAATAATTCATATGCGTAAGCAGTAATCCACTTTGAGATGATGACAAATAGCATATGTGTGAATGGAGGTGTCTGTTTGGTCATGTGCAAAAAAGCTAAACATGTCTTTTAACTGGAGCCCGAGCGACGTTTATTCTGTACATGTCAAAACAGAAGTCAAGCGCAATCGAAGTGAAGCGATAACATGCGCCGATTTATGTTTGAAGTTATTTTAAACACTGGAAGCACTATTTTAAAGCTCTGTGATGTAAATAGAAGAAAGTATACAAGACCAGAGAAACCGCGCCAGTTTGTGTCATCCATCTGAAATGCTCCTTTTGTTGTTGTCACACGGCTACACTGCTTAGTGTGTAAGGTTAGGTTTTTCACACCTTCATTCATGAAGGCAGTTTACATGTAAATATATATGTGTATACAACATATACAGTCAGATGATCAGGATATGGTGGACCTGCAGCCTTTCAGCTTTAATTTAAAGGGTTACCATATATCTTCCATTAAAAGCCTGTCTCTTTTAAACGCCAGTTTGAAAACATGTCACGCAAATAGACGCTGTATATACGGTCTCCAATAGTAGCTGGGTGACCTTCGACCCGGAAGTCCCTCCACGTTGTCTTCTTCTTCTTTTTAAATTTTATTGGCGGTTGGCAAACAACTGAATGGTGCATTACCGCTACCAACTGGTATGGAGTGTGACTGGAACGTCGCTCAAAAACCCCCCCCCAAAAAACCCTCGGCGCTGTCGCTAGTCCTCCCGCCAAGATGGATGCAGCAACCATCGAAGTGGGATTATTACACTGAACTGGAACTGTCGGCTAGCGAACCTGCTAACTGTGATTTTCTGGTCTTCTACAGCCTCTCCTGGAGAGTCGGGCGGAGAGAAGTTTCGGGGAGCACCACTCGTGCACTTGGCTACCACAGACAAGGAGACACTCGAGAGCAAAGGAGGAGCACAATTGGGAACTGCATTATTTGTGAACTGTTGGAATACGTTTTGGAGCACTGTAAGTAAACACACTGTCTTTTCACCTCAGTCTAAACACCGCGCCTGGGTCCTCTTTCCCTCTCACTTCCGTGACAATTCAGAGTGGGGAATAAAAGCCGGTCTCCAATAACTGCTGGTCTCTTTTAAACGCCAGGCCGGCCGGATAATAATTTGAATAAACGCCCGGGCTACAATTGGAAGATATATGGTAAACAACATTATTGCATTGAATGTTTTAAGAATTACAGACATTTTTGTACATAGCGCCCCATCTTCAGAGGCTGAAAAATAATTGGATAAGCTAGCAATTTCGAATGCAAAAATTGCTTTTAATGCTTCAATTAAATTCTTTTGCAGTCAGTGAGTGCCTGAAGTCTAAAATGTATGG
>VURO01015844.1:7836-30017 GCA_015108175.1 Pelvicachromis taeniatus
TGTACCATTTATAATCAAACAGTTAAAATAAAAACATTATTTCCTGAACTTCTCACAGGAATGAGCTCAAAGAAATGGATGCAACAGCAAAAACATGGGAAAAATGTCACCTGGTACTTTGACACTTACAGTGCTGGGATGATTAATCATTTTAAAATGTAACAATGCAGCCATTTTTAGCATAAAGATATTTTTTTTGTAAATTGCTCAAGTAGTCATTTTTTCATGTGGTACCAGTTTGTACCACAACATGGTACAAAAAGTACCTTTATTGGGAAACTGTAGTAATAGTAAACTTACTATTTAACTCACTATTCTGTAATATTAAACAGAATTATATTCTGGAGCTTTGAATTAAAAAACAAACAAAACCAAAAAACACTTTGATGGCCCTTCTAAAAGCAGAAGTGTTGATCATACCTCATATCGACTGTCAAGCACGGTGGTGGAGGGTTGATGATTTGGGCAGCTTGCCATCACTGACTTGACCATGAACTCCTCTGTATACATACGTTTTCTAGGGTGAAATATGAGGCCATCCGTCCGACAGATGGAGTTGTTGTCATTTGAAGTGGGTAAATAATGTTAAGACCTGCTAAGGAGGATTTGATAATGTTCTGATGTATGAACCATTGGAATTGAAAGAGTATGGAGTTTCATTTTTACATGATTGTATTTTATTTGTTACAAATTATAAATGTCATCTAATGAGTGGCTGCATTTCTACTTCCCCAATTCTGCAGACCTGATAAAGCATGGCTTCGAGCTCTTTGGGCCAGAGACTGGTGGCGTGTCTCCTCAATGTTTCTGAAGCTCGCAGGAAGGATCTGGTGGAGACTGTGGCCAAGGCAGCTTTGTACAACACTGAAGGTGAGATAAAGCTACCAGCTGCCGAGAAATTTAGATTTCAACACAAGCTAACTGCTGGTAAACTACATACAGCCTCAGTTTGAAGGGTAAGCCACTATATATCCAACTCTTAGCTGTAAAATCACAGACTGCATGCAGTTATTTCATCCATGATGGTGCCAGATGATAATTAGATGACCACCCTACTCTAAGGCACTAAGATTACCCTTTCCCTGTAAAATATAACCTGTTATTAGACATTTATTCACATGTATTGTCTTTATTGTGCTTCAGGTGTGAGGCGTGAGGGGACCACGGTGTTAAACATCTTTAATGATTATGACTACAACCGCTCTGTCATCACTATAGTGGCCAGCATCGACTCGATCAGTAAGTCCTCTTTGTATTTGTTCTTCTAACATTTTCCATGTTCACGCTCCTGCTCCTGAGAGATGGATGAATGGGTTCAGCTCCAGCTTCCAATCCTTTAATAAGCTTTGCGAGGGATTTAAAGACGCATACAAAAAAATAGTAAGAACCTTTTTCTAACAAGGATCACAGAGGAAAAAAAATCATGTCTACGAATCCTTGTCCGAAACACGACAGTCTAAGAGTGAAAGCAGTCAAAGTTTGCAGCTTTTATTTGGTGGGTTTTTTTTTATGTTTTCAGGGGAGGCGATCCTGTGTGCGTGCGAGAAGGCGTGCGGGTTGATTGACATGCAAACTCACACAGGAGTCCATCCGTGCATGGGCGCTGTTGACCTCATACCCATCTACCCACTGGGGGAGGAGGTGTGTGCAGAGGACTGTACCAAAGAGGCGCTCGGTATGCGCTTCACAGAGTCTTTTAATTATGACATTTTTATTCATTTTAACTAGCAGTTTAATGTATTTATCCAGTATATTTGTTTAAAATTTAAATTTGCTTATTATATGAAAACTTCTCCAGTTTTCTTGTTAGTTCATAAATTCAAGCCATCACCCTTTGTTTCCAGTCATTATTGATCTATTTATGTATCCATCTATTTAAATCATTTATAGATTTCATTTAGCCTGTTGTTTCTGCTGATGTATTACTTTTAGTTTACAGTTAACGTTTCCAATTATATCTTTTAAAATCTACTTGTTACTGCATTTTCTTTTTTTTTTAGATTAGTTGAACAGAACATTCCACATAACCCCAAAATACTGTCTAACATGTACCCCTAGTTGGGAATCACAGCTATATTTTAAATCCTCAATTGTCAGTGCTCTTAATTTATTTTTAGTTCTTTGGACAGATATCAGTTGTCACTCAAAATAAATTCTCAGTGTGTGTTCCCAGACATGTTTAGCAGGGTGTATGCATTTTTTTTATCATTCTTCAGTACATTTTCTGTAAAGAGCTCATCCACTGTATCTCTACAAGCATGTCTCACCTGCTTGTAGCTGAGGATGTGACGTCTTTTCTATTTTCTTGTGCTGTTGATTACTTTCACAGTTTGCCAGCTGACTTCGCAGTCATGTGTCTTTCTGATAATGAGCAATAACTCAACACTTTGCCCTCATGCCTGCAGACTGCACTCTGTATGCTAATCTGTGTGGTGTAATTGGAAAATGGTAATTGGCCAACCCACTAACAAGCTCTGTATTCGTGCATGCATGTAATAAGCGGCCCATGCGTCCGTATTTTCCATCCGTCTGAGTAACAGTCCCGCAGGTGTGTTTTAGTCCGTCACGCTCTTTGTGCCTTTGTGTTCCTGAATTTGTGTGCACGTGATGACGTGTACTCCATTTGCTGGTCAGCTGAAATGTGTCTGTGCTCTTGCTCGGGCTCAGCTGTGGCTCAGGGATTTACAGAGAGGGTTCGGGGCACCAGCGCCTTCCTGTTTGGCTGGGCGGACTTCCCTTTACAGCGAGGGCTGGCACACAGGAGGAAGGAGATGGGCTGGTTCAAGAAGACGCCGGACCTGCAGGCGATCAGGGCCGACGTAGGGCCGCAGCCACAGAAACGATTCGGCCTCACAGGTGAGCCAGAGGTAGCAGGTAATGAAGGTTAGAGTGTCTCTTTGGTGTGATTATACAACACAGGTGACTTTGACTGTGTTTGTTTGTTAGTCTGACCACAGGCTTGTTACTCTTCCTCCTCTATTCTGACCTTTGAAAGGAAAAATCTGAACAGTTCACTTGGCTAAAAAAATAACAGTGACGTGTTAACACATTAAAAAAAAAAAAAAAAGTCAGGCCGCTGAGACTGTTAGCACATTCTGAATCTAACTAAAAGGTGTTAAGCTCAGATTTACACAGCCGAGATATCCTGTTGTTGCCTTTGCTTTATTTAGTCTCTATTATAAGCACTGCTGGATTTGTAAAGAAAAACATATTTTTGAGGAAAGACCACGAGTCAAGTTTAGCTGAAGTAAACATGATTGGAGAGCGAGGACTCACAGTGTTGCGGAGAACATCCGGTGAGCTTCGTGTACCAAAGAAGTTGTCACTATCTGAGAACAATTACACTCTGACCATTCTTTGGGGCCTGGAAGTATTACTGAATTTGGGATGGGGACTGCAGAGCACTGCTGGATGATTTTGTAGAACGATTTGTTTCTGGATGTTAATAAGACTTCAGAAGAGGATGGCTATGCAACTTTTGTCTCGCTAATAAAAATCAGCAAAAAATGTTGTTATTGATTAAAAGGAGCTCATTTAGTTCTGATTTCCTGCAGGTGTCGGGGCCAGTCCCTACGTCATGAACTGCAATGTCACCATCGACACGCAGGACATCTCCTTGGGCCGTGACATCGCCAAAGCCATCAGGGAGTCGACGCCGGGAGGCCTGCCTGGAGTGCAGGTGCTGGCCCTACCACACGAGGGCGCTGTGGAAATCGCTTGTAATGTAGAAAGCGTGAAGGGAAACCCACCAGATCACCTCACTGCAGGGGAACCCTGGCCGTCTTTCAGCATCGGCGGCGAGTCATACTGCCACGTTCCGGCTTCCCTCATCACGGCGAGGGTCGCCGAGCTGGCAGGGAGACAGGGGGTCAGCATGAAGGGCACGGCCTTGGTGGGGTTCACCCCCCATGATTGCAGGGGCCTAGCAGAGTATGCTCTGTCTCAGGGGATTGCCGAGTTCTGGAAAGAGCAGTGCAGGATCCGCATGTGAAAACAAAAACTAAAGTCGATAATCTGTGATAGATTGCGCCTCCGCTACCATGGAAACTGACTGTTATTGAGCCCTCAGGTACCACAGCTGATGCTTTATTTTCTACCGCTGCACAAATACAGTTTACAGCATCAATAGTTTTTCTATTTGAAGTAATGTTTGAGTCAGGAGGTCTTCACTTTCAGGTTTCTCAGATTTAGATTTATGAACCTCTATGTTGCCCCAGAGTAGGACGAACCCCTGATATGGCAATGTATCACATTCCTCTCCCTGCTGTGATATGTCATCAATACACTAAACTTGATTAATAATACATGAGTCATTCTGGTGCATCATCTCCCCTCAGTTTGACCTACAGAGTCACTATTCTGTGACTCCTCGCTGTGGTGCCTGTTAAATAAAAGAGCAAAAAAGTCAGTCAGAAGAACTGTGAAAAAATAACAAATAAACTCACTGAGGGAAACTCAATTGGCACATTAACATACACTTGTGCTAAAAAGCAGAGAATAAATCCATAATGCCAGCTTCATAATCGCTTCGTCATTAAAGAGTTGAATGAAGCAGGACGTTGGCATGGGCGTCATTTTGAAATATTTAAATATTAATTTAAAAGGCAAACAAAAAATATCCATGGCTATATGTTGTCTTAAATTGACCGAGAGCAACTTTAAGTGTGCATATGCATAAATATGTACCGAGACTGTCTGCCTGACTAGCATGGCAACACGATGTCTTTAGGACATAGTGTAATAAAAGATAACACACAGATGAGTATGTGGTATATCTGAAAGATTACATGGAGAATTGAACAATATGGAGCTTTGACAATACTTATACTCTGAACTGAAGCAGAAAAACAAAACAGAGATAAACTTGACTGGGAAATTATTTTTGGCTTTAGTAAACGTTGAGACGTTACTAACAGCTGCGAGCTCAACGACGGTTTAACTTTTCGCCATGCTGTGGACTGGATTTGACCGTTTGTCGGACTCATGGGCTGCATGTTTGACACCCCTGTGCAGATATCAGTACAGATGTGCCTTAACATTTACCACAGCCCTTTGCTCATTTACATCACTGTGTATTATTAATGCTTCTGTTGTTTGTTGTGTAGTAAATCAAGTCATTAACCAGTGAATTCAGTGTTGTAACATTCAGTCAGATCACATAAGTCAACCAGTTTTTAATGGCTGATGAGTTTTCTGTGTTTACATACAGTTTGATTGTTTTTTTTAATGAGTTCATATAGACTGTGTAGAGGTGTACAGTAGGAATGATGGATGGGGTCAAAGGTGGAGGTGCTCTGAGCTCCCTGTTTACAGAGGTGATGGACAGGTCGACAGGTAAGGTCAGGCATCAGGGTCTGTGGACTGTGACGTTTGCAGACAATGCACAAAGTTAGAGAGACAAGGCTGAGAAGGTTCTGACAAAGGATGCAGAGGATGGAGCTGCCAGGCAGGAGAAGAAGACGAAAACCTCAGAGAAGATTCGAGGAGGTAGTGAAGGAGAGCATCCAGATGGTTGGTGGGTCAGAGGAGTACGATAGGGATACTCCGGTGACCCCTAAAGGGAGTCACCAAAAGAAGAAGGAGAAGACATACAGTTATGTAACTCAGTAAGTACATTTAAAATCAACCAGTCAACATGTGATTGAAGTGCAGACTGTCAGCTTTAATTCAAGGAGTTTGACAGGACTGTTGAACTGTTTTATGAGTTACTGACATTATTATACGTTTACTTTTGGTGTTTTTTTGTTTTCACGAGTCTGTGTAGAATAACACACCTGACAGCCTTCCTGCTTTGGGAGTATTTATTTCAGAGTTTCTGAGCTCACCAAGAGTGAAAACGGTTACGTTTTGAGTGTGTCGTTCTCCAGAGTGAAATCGGAGACAGCGTTCTCCACATGCATGTGTGTCATTTCCTGTTTGGAGCAAATAGGACGCTTGTGTTTACTGATGAGTCTCTGCTGATGACTCTTTTCCCATCATTTTTTTCTGCCATGCGTGACTCTGTGGGAGAGTCGCCATCTGTGTGAGAAACGGCTATTTTTGTCCTGCGCCCGTTTAAAGCCTGCCGAGGTTTCTGTCCTTTCGTTAAATTTTTCAGAGCTCCTGCTGCACGGGATTAACCCTTTAATGACAAATCTGGCCGGAGGACAGGTCAAGAATTAACTGGGGCGAGATGGTTCCTCTCATTTCTACATAATGGAATGAATAGCTGCAGAGTAATGGAGTAAAGGGGGTATGGGTTTGGGTCATTAGGTTATATTAATCTGGGCTATATGGAGGTAAAAAGCCTCAGAAGTGTTTAATTTTATGCCATATGGAAGGGAAATCCAAGAGCCCGTAACAATCTAATCTACATCCATAGTGGGTGCTAAGCTGCTAAGCTTTACGCCCAAACAGAGGAGGGGTGATTCACTGGGTCTTGCACGGAGAGGGGCGAGCTTTGGCATCAGTGTTTGAGTTTACTATGCTTTCATTATGTTGTGTAATTTTGCAGTTTTCCTGCTTGTGACGTGACGTAAGGTTACAGCGAGAGACCGAAGATGTGCAGTTTTTGTATCCCTGTGTGTGTGTTTGGATTAGCTTTCTTGCTGCGTGAACGCTCACCTCTTTGTATGTCACCCAGCTGAGGCTCTTAGTCACACGGGCATCGCAGCCATGCAGCTTCATTTCATCTCTCTCTCTTTTCTGCATTTAGACACGCATGCATTTACTCTATGGGATGCCACACACACACACACACACACACACTCGGATACACTCTGCCTGCCAGACTTGGGAGCATCAAGGCCTTATCTAGGTCACAGCATAAGCCCAGAGGTATCCCGTTCTCCACGCACACACACAGACGTACGAACGTACGTTTTAAAATTTGCAGTCAGTGTGACGTGTCTGGAACGCTGAATCCATTTTGACTCATTCCTCCTCGGCTAACAGGGAAAGGATTTTTGTTTGGATTTCATATTTGTACACCCCCTTCTTCATTCTCCCACATTAACCTCGTTTTGTCACTCGGTCTAACAGCTCTCATGATTGTCACAAGGCCATCATTTCTTTGATTAAGCACTCTTCCCTTTGCAGATCCCGGAATCAGAGACGCTTTGCCACTGATGCCTGAACGAAATCTGTAATCTGCTCGAAATAACGACAAATTTCTCTTTGCTCACTGCTGCAGAGACACCATAGGATGCCTTTGATTTGACTTAGCCTGACAGTGTATCATCCAAGATGCAACCGGGTGTCACAGCACAGAAATAGAGCTTATTTCTTCGCTTCAGTCTTCTATAAATATTCCAAAGCTCTCTTTTCTCCTCCCCCCTCTCTCTTTCCACTGTTTGTCCATTTTTATTCTGCCTCCCACATCTTCCCTTTCCCCTTTGCTCCTCTTCTATAATGTGGAGTACTGTGGTTCACTCATCCCTCCTCTCATTTCATTCCTGCTGAGCCGTCCTTCCACAGATTTCATTCAACCTCATGGTTAATCTCATCCAAGCAAGCGTTTGCTTCAAAAATAGGAACGTTTACAAAGAAGGGAAAAAATAAGAGGCCAGCCTCTGATTTTTATCTTTAAACAGTTAGCGCAGGGTGCCGTCCTCCCTAACCTATCAGTGGGAGAAGTAAGAGTGCCACCTATGAAGTCAGCAGTCCCCCACCCCCATCCTGAACACATGTTCAACATCCTCTGGGCACGGGCTGAGCAGAGCGCTGAGACACAGCTGAGAATTAGAGAGGAAGAGCTGGAGAGAGAGAGGAAGAGGGCGCAGTGAAGTGGAAATATGGGTGAGCATTAGAGAAAGACAGAAATAGAGCGATAAAGCAGTGAATTAGGCAGAGGCAGGGAGAGGAGGAGGAGGAAGAGGAGGAGGCAGTCTTTCACTGATGCTTGGTGCAGTTAGATTCTCGTACAGCAACAGAGAGCCATCGTCGAGCGTGGATGCGAGAACCTCATGGATTTGCTCCGGTCTGTGTCTCGGTGGAATTCCTTGCATCCGAAGCAGCTGCAGACGGAGGAGGATGCTGCGACTGCGACTGGATGTTAGGATCCATGCGGGCCTGTGATGTCTGCATCCTTCCTCAAGATGATTCTGACCCAGATCGTGGAGTCGCGGCACTGCTCCTTCTCGGGTGGTCTGCCGATGTGAGGCGGACGAGGGATGCTCTGGACCTCGGCGGTCACCGCTCAGCCCGCTGCCTCTGCTGACATCTGTCTCCGTGGATACGCACAGCAGCTGGAAGGGTGAGGATGCACAGCACTGACCTGCGCGCTGAAATGTCATGCTCATTGGTTTTCTGTGCGTGTCTGTGTGCGTGTGTGTGTTTAAATACCAGGCTTCCTACAGATTCTTAAAAATGAACAAGGCTTTGAATTCGTTAATCTGAAAATGAGGCCTTAATTGGTTTCAAGATGTCTCACACCATGCTCTCAAAAATCCTCAAATTAAGAAGATGTTAATGTTTTTCTTATATTTCAATTTTTAAAATCTCCAAAATACACTCATGTTTTAAATCATGCGGTCTGAGAATACATGGAATCAGGATATTTGATCAGAAATAAATGCACTATAGGAAATTGGAGAGCATTTGATACAATTTCCAGGCCCCCTGCTCCCCCATATGGATGTATTACTCAAAAAGAAGCTGCATAAGTGTTTTAAGCTCACAGAATATGAAAAAAATGGCTGCTAAGACTTTATATCCAAAACATCTTTGTACTGTGTTGAAGAGATACCCACTGAAGGTGAAATAGGGTCAGGCTGTACTTTTATACCACTACATGGTGTAGTGAGTCAACCAGACAAATCATTATTTATGTTTCACAATTTCCTCTTGAAGAAATTCGGGTGGGGTTAAAATGAAAATGAAAAGTAAAAAAAAAAAAGCAGCAGCAGCACATCAAAAATATCTCTGCACTCGATGTTAACCGCTGCCCCCTGCTGGTGAAAGTTTTCATGCAATAACAAAAACACCTTTCATAATCGTTTTACAAAACAGTGAAAGAAAGCATGTTGACCCTTTACCTAAAAGCCCTGCTCCTGTTTGAGCACAGGCACTTCAAGACCAAATTATACTTAAAGTACCAAAAGTAAAAGTACCCCAGATACAGCAGTAACTCTGTAATGTTGCTTAACAAAAGTCGGTGTATAGTTATTTCCCACCATTGAATTATAAATAAATTTGTTTTCATTCTTGAGTAAATTAAACCCAAATCCAGTTAATATTTTTTTTAAATTAAAATGAACTAAAGCTTTACAATAAATGCATCAATACTTGATTGTTTCACCGCTGGTCCTAACCAACTCACTCTAGTCCAATCGGATTGGTGGTCAGGCTCTGGTCACGCCCCCATCAAAATATCCAAAATGCAGGTTGCTAAAAGCAGCAGCACTTTCTGCTAGCAAGCAGAGAGATGGAGTTTAAATCCAATGATGGCCGGCCTTTCTGTATGGCCAAGTATCTTTGGGTAAGATACTGAGCCCTGAGCTGCCTGCAGTGCATTGGTTGGAGTGTGAGTGTGTGAGGTTAGGTTAAATGAGCTTAAGCATAGAATGTGTGTGTATGAATGGGTGAATGATGCTTGTAGTAGAAAAGCACCGTATAAGTACCAGATCGTTTACATTTGTTTAAATGTGTTTATGGCTGAGTGCCATCTCAGGGAACGTATGATTGATAGCCACACATGACAATGACACACATCGTCACTTTAAGTGTAATGCGTCCTTTAAGCTGACCTTGTTTCTTACTTGTTTCTTGTGCTGACTATGAGAGACTGTAAAATCTTAACACCAGATTACGGCTGTTGCTGCGGATTATTTAGGAGGTTTCTTAACAGACTTTGGATTAATTAAAATAACAGGTATGTCTCTTTAATTAAGAGAATTTCCATTAACTTTAATTATAAAATCAACAAAATTTCTTAATAAGAAGTGATGTCAGCATGCCATGGCCTGCTGGGGAGTGAATCTGGACTCTTATGGAGGGGACAAAAGTGAAGGAGAATGTGTGAAACCAGACAAAACAGTGTTTGTTAATGGACTACAAACCAGAATTGTGACCCAAAAATTACATTTCGACGAACTGTGCCTCCCTCCATCACCTCCATTACAACATAGGACTGGAAATTAAACATAAATGGTCTCGTTCTCTGTGATATGGATTTGGAGGATGAAGAAAAACCAACAGCAGAGCTTTCTTTCCTTGTCGCGTCTGAACGCACCGCAAACACCCAACAACCCGAAGGAAATGATGGCATTAAAAACAGTGTTAATGTTGTTTTTAACCCTGAATACGTCACAAATCATCACCTGCACTACTGTGCAAAAGTCTTGAGCCACCCCTCATTTCTTGATATGTTGTTGGTAAAATAGGAAATAGCTGTAGTGATTTATTCAAATATGATGCCTGAAAATATAGGATTTAAGGTGAAAACAGAGAGTCTTTGTCAGTTTTAATGAGTTCAAACATCAATATTTAGTATGATTGACTTTATTCTTCACCGCACCCTGAACTCTCTGAGGCAGCCTTCTTATAATTTCATGAAATAATCTTCAGGAATAGTTCTCCAGGCTTCTTGAAGGACATTTAAAGCTCTTCTTTGGCTGTTTCTGCCTTTTGTTCTATTCTCCGTCAAGATGATCCCACACTACTTTAATAATGTTGAAGTCCTGGCTCTGGAGAGGCCAATCCATGACTGATTGTGTTCCACTGAATGTTTCTCTATCCAGGTATGCTTTTACTGCACTACCCGTTAGTTTGGGATCATTGTCATTCTGAAAAATGAAGCTGATGCCTGTCAAATGCTTTCCGGATGGTAATCCATGGTGGCTCAAAATCTGATGGCACCTTCTTGCGTTCATTTCATTGATATTGGCAAGATGTCCAACAGAGCCTCCACCTTAAGAATGGCTTCTTGGCAGCCACCCTTACACTGACAGCATTTCTGATGAGGCTTCAAGCCAATGTCCAAAAGACAAAGTTTGAAATGCCTTCAGAAAGCCTGGAGCTCTGCTCCTCAAAACCAAGTAAAAGCAAAAACAATACAGAGTCTGGCTCCTTGGAAGCAGGGGTGGCTCAAGACGTTTTCACAGTGCTGCAGCTCCGGTTTCATGGCTGTGATGATGAACTAAAGGCTATATTGAATGCATGCTCTGTGCAGAATAGCTGCATGTATAATGTATGACCGGGGAAGTGTCATGGAGAGCAACAAGTCACTGTGCTTCCCCCAGAGTGCCAAGAAAAGTAGGCTTGGATGGCACAGGCGGAGGAGACCCGGATTAATAATTTACTCGAGTCCTTTTTTAAAAGCATTTGGCTTCATTCTGCTTGAATGAAGAAGAATTCCTATTGGTTTTTCTTCCTGGGAAAGACTTTGATTTTATGATTTTTACTCCGATAAGGATGAACTGATCCCAGTCAGCCTCTTCTCCTCCCCCTCCTCAGCAGAGCTCAGATCAGCTTGGCTCAGTTCGGTTCATTCATGTTTAGTGAAAAAGACACACATCACGTCACATATCAACTCATCAGAAATGATCAAAGAAATTAGCAGGTGGGTTTCATTTGATCAGAGGTCAGATGATGGTGAGCGTCAGAGGCTGATTTCAGTTAATGTGATGTTTTCCGTCTACAGTAACCAGCATGAATCTAGAGAAGCAGAGAAGTTTGTTTTATTTTGGCCTCCGTCTTTATTCATCATGTATTTATTTAATATGTATTCATCACAGTGGGTTGTCAAGCTCCTGATAACAAGCTCCCTGGGTATGTATTACTCATAACCTTATCAGTATTTTGCAGCCTGTCGGGCGAACACAGACACAGACGTGTCAGTGAGTCAACTTACAAGTTTAGAATTCATAAAAAATACAACTTCTTTAAAGGAGCTATCATCATTTAAAGGTTTCTCTCTTTATTTGGGCTCTTGGTGCAGACAGGAAGTGCACACGTGGGTGAGAAAGGACATGACGTGCACCAAAATTCCCCCAGCCAGGGGTTGAACCGAGGACACCGCCACTGAGATGTCATGAGATGTCAATATTTTAATAATTCGGGTTATAACAAGTCTCCAAAAACACCACTCATGTTCATGTCTGAACAAGAAACACAGAAAGTCCTTTTACTTCCGACCACCTGATTCTTTTGTTTGAGAGAAAATAAACTCCTTTATTCTGATTTCAGGTGACTTGTTACCTGGATCTTTTTTTAATGTTTCAGCTTTCACGCATTAACCAGGTGTGAACAGCTGAGTGTGGGAAGACGGAGCAGCAGTGTGACATCCTGATTGTGGTTGGGCAGTTTTTATACCCCAGGCATCACCGGGAGCAGCAGAAAAACTGAAATTATTAGTAACTTGTCTACAATTTTTCATATTTGCAAAGCTGTCCTGTGGCCTGGATGCTTTGGTCAGCAGGCCCTCAATAAGGATAATGCGCCGGTTAAACATAACGTCACCAGCTGTAACTGTATCATCTCGCTCACAATACTCATTCAGTAGTCCGAGTATTCTTCCATATAGAGGCCGTGTATTTTTCCTTTTCTCGGCTCTGACTGTACACATTTAGATTCACTTGGATCAGCTCCAAGTCCAACATCAACAGCTCAGTTCCCTTGTGATGGCACAGCAATGCAGACTCAAGTATAGATACAAACAACATTACCCACTTTGGGTACATGCCCCCGGGATAAAAAGCAGGACAAAAACATGGCCATGGCTTTCAGCTCTGAAAAGTGAAAGAGTCTGTGAGCAGGCCAACCACCAATAATCTGATGTAAACATGGTCGACTCCAGTCAATCCAATCCAAATCTGGGTCACGTTGTCAGGTGTGTCAGCTGAACATTTACCTCCTGTAGTCATATTCAAAACTGGTCTGCACACTGTGGAGCGATATAAGAGCTTCACGGTCGTCCGGACTGTAACAGCAGCGTTTTCAGTGGCCATTTTCGCTCACGGGTTATCAGACCGTCCGCACTGCTGTGTCTTTTTCCTGCAGGAACAGTTAAACAGGAAGGACTTTAAAAAGAGAGCTAATGTGACAGCTGCGAGTTGCAATAAATTAGGAGAAGTAAACAATTAGGTCTTGTCCCTCACGGCGATAAAAATTACCACACAGACTGAACTGTCACACTGATGCAATTACTCCACTGATAAGACAGTCAGTTTGATAAGTAAGACACTTGTAATCGCAACACATTTACATTCACTTATCTCCTCAGCTCCCACTCATTCAAAGACATATCAAAGCTTGTTTAAAAAGACTTTGAAAAGTCCAGCGAGCTGCATTATTTGTGTCACTGCAGCGGCATGGCTGACCTGATCTCAATGTACAAGAAACCCTTTAAACAGTGTATGTAGAGTAGCCCCGGGGCGAAGATTTAGCCATTGTCTGCTGCTGCGTCTCTTCTGCGGTTGCCACATAGAAGCAGATACGCTAAAACATCGGGAGCCTTTCATCGATTGGGGGAGTGTATGAGTGTACAGCCACGTAAAAGGGGTCAGCGGTAGCCTAAAGGTTAGAGAAAGGGAAGGTTTTCATTGGTTCAGTCTGTGTTCTGTATTATAAGAGTAATCTCTAATTTTTAAGCTATCAAGAATAAAATGACTCCATGAGATCAAAGAGGTCGTTTGATTGTTTTTGCCTAACTTCATGATATAAGCTCAGAGAAATTTGCTGCTGCTACCAGCCGGATCCCAAACCAAAGTTGTGTTGCAGGTTAATAACGTCCAAATTTACAGCAAAAATAAAGATGTTTACTTGCAACATGGAGTACTTTTAATAAAATTATAAAAACTCTGAAACTACGAGGGTCGGGCAGACGATCACAGGAAGGTTTAGCATAGACGACTTGAGGTCACTCCAGTGCTTTGGGTAGAATATTTAGATGAGATGGTGGCGCGCTGTAATCAGCTGATTCCTGATGATTAGTGCCAAATTTGTAATCAGCAAAACTGAACCAGCGACTTCCTCTTAGTACAATTAACCACACAAGCAGGCATCTGGGTGGATACAAGTATACCCCAGGATGGCTCTGGGATGGGGACCCCACAAACTCAGTCCTGAGGTCCAGTTCAGGGACACCACTTATCTGAGGTGAAGCCTTGCAGATGGCTAGAAGCTACAGCTGCCTGTGTCGCCATCCACCTGTCAGTCAAAGTAGTTAATTACTGCAAATTTAACAGCATTATTTACAACTTTTTTCAGGCAGTCATTAGGAGAAAATAAATTGTTTTTGGGAGAAGTTTGGTATCCTGCCAAAATTTTGGTTTCTTTGGCTTCAACTCTTAGACCTTCAGCAATCAGCTCAAACATTTCTCTACACATTTCCTTAAAATAAGCTAATTCCAGTAGCAGTGTTAGCTTCCCCACCAAGCAGCCCATATGGTTTTCACTTTCTTTGACAAAGAGCACTCAAGTTAAAACAGCTGCTGGAGAAACTCCCCAGTTTCATCTATTTCAAATGACGGCAGGTAGACCGTAGCTACAGCTAGCTCTCAGTCTATAGTCAGTCATGATCTCCCCGCCACCAAAAACCATTTCACGCTCTCTGAGCAGGCCGGAGGAATGATGAGCTGGGAAAGGGAGGAATGAGTATTTTAAAGTGCAGCTGAGCACACCTGAGTCACGTCCTGGCCTTTTTCTACAGCATTCCCACTCAGAGAGGATAGCACAGCTGTAATTCCCGAGGCTACTCAGGAACTCTGGTTAATGTTTGGTTATTTAAACCACAAAGTCTAGCCGAGTCGAGTCCTCTGCTGCGGAGAGATGCAACATGATGGGAATCTGCGTGTTTCACGTGTCTTTGTTTTAATTGATGGTATTTGAAGTGTGCTGCGAGTCACTTCCTGCCATACCGTAATTAGCCTTCCCAGTATTTTACCTTCATTTATTGATGTATTGATTGATTTATGCCCAGCAGCAGTGTTAGGTTTTAGGATTTTTACGTTGATGGGAAAAAAAGCACGTCTCTGATCTGTACTGTAGCACTAAGTGTGTTAGCACATTGTGAATGACTGATTGTTGTGTATGAGAACCAGTTGATTCTTCAGCGTTGTCAAGTTTTAAAAGTGTAAAGATTATTGCATCGTGCTGCATCGTTTCCGGGTCATATAAACTAAACCAACAAAAGAATACGCAGACAGTGAGTGTGCGGGTGGATTTTAACCTACTGCAATGGTTTCCACAGCAGGAGGACGCTGGCAGGGAGTCCAGAAATCAAAAAATAGGTGGTGATCATACACGTTGAGGCAGGCAGCAAGACAAGAGATCAGAAGGAAAACAGGCAAAGGTCGTTCACACCAAGATAAGCACAGAACGAACCACAGGACAAAGAAGCTGGGAGGGTTTATACGAAAGAGTGATGAAGGAAACGCAGTCAAAATAAAACAGAAACTTATGATAATGGCTGAAAGGTTATTCTCAGAGAGTTTTCCATCTATTCTCTATGTCACAATAAACCTGTAGCTCAAAACGAGGCGTCCAGTCGATGTATTCTCTCTAAACGATTGATTATGAGACCAAAAAACATCTGAAATAACAGCTAACACTGGGTATTGGGACTAAAAGGAGAATATGAAGACTAAATGTTAGCTTCCTTTTGTGCTCAGTGCATTTCCTGGCCCAGCAGTGTGCACTGCCACCTCACAACAACAGGGTCCTGGGTTTGAATGCACTGGCTGGCTGAGGCAGTGTGGAGTCTGATGTCCACAAACATGCATATAGGTTTAGGTGCTGAATGTGAACTGAACTGATTGAACTGTCCAGGGTGTACCCCACCTCTCACACTGCAGCCCTGCAACATGTAAGATCGGTCTTGTGATCCTGAATTGGATGAAGGCTTAAGAAAATCGATGGATGAGAAGATTGAATAAAATAAAAACCTCTGAGCTTTTTGTCCCATAAAAATTAGTTCTGATCGCCGTACACCCAGGCTGCGAGGCGAGATGTATAGACCTCCCTCTCCCTGGCCTCCACCCCCAGCCGCGTCCCTGCAGACCTCTGGTGTTTGAACATAAACATACTGTGGGCTCATTATCCGATTTTTGCTGTAACAACTGATGACTGTGCCGTTTTTGTTGGCTTGAAGCCTCAGTTTTGATCATTGCAGTGTGGGTCATGGACTCATAGCAGGCAGTAAAAATATAAAAAACATGCAGTGAAACTATGTGGAATATGATTTTTGTAGAGACCCTCGCCTTTAATTAACTAAAAATGAGTCTATAAATCGTGGGAGTGTGGTGTGAAGTGTTTTTTGGAGTGCAGACCAGATTAGTGATTTAATTCATTTATTTGTCCAAAATCTTCTGGAACTTTGGCCAAACTGTTGTCTAGAGAAGAAATAAACCATAAGTTCTGGCGGAACATAAATTCCAGTAAATCTGCACTGGTATCGTGTTTTAGCTTCAGTGTAATTAAACTGTTCAGCAGAGCGAAGCTAAGAAAGAGCTGAATCATTCCCCGAATTAAAAAACAGTTAAAATGAAGAAGAATCTGTAATAAATAGCTCTGCATCAAAGACTGAAGACTAACTGTTTGCTGCAGAATCAGATTGAAGGCTGGGGATCGACAGAATGGTTACAGCACTTCTTCAGCATCAAGGACGCATAAAAAAATAGCTTAGTGCTAAAAATATCTCACCCAAGGACTATTTATGGGATGAAAGCAGAGAGGGATGCATAAAATTTCCATGTTTACCAGATAAATTACAGTCCTATACCGCCCTGAATGAGACGGAGCCATGAACACCTCAGTGAATAAGTAATATAGCATCACCGGTTTATGGCTTTTTAGCTTCATGCGCATTAGATGTCTCATATGAATGAAAACTTAGTTTTCTGTCAGTATATAAAAATAATAATAATAATCCTTAATGCTCTGTTTAATGCGCAAAGGTGTAAAAGGTCTGAGTTGCCAGCCTGCACTTCCAGCCACTTCATTTGCTGCTACAGTCACCGGACTGGCTCGCAGCTCTATCAGCAGGATGTGATTTTAGGGAAGAAGTATGCCTTCATTCAGTACCCAGGGGGCACTTTGAGCGAGCTCCTGTCCTAATTCATTCCTACATCAATGCCAGAGGCTGAACCGCTGCTTTGATTATACCAATTTACCCTCCCACCCGCCCAAAAGGAAGACGTGTAATTACCCTATTTACACTGGAGAGCTTTCCTCCCCGAGAGCGGCCAAAGTAAACACATGCAAGCTTTATTTTTTCTTCTGCATCAGAGTCGTTCCAACCGGAAAGTGCAATAAACGTCAAACTGTTTGTCTCCGGGACACAAAGGCAGAGAAATGTGATCAGCTCTGGGTGCATGAGGAGCTGAACTGTAGTACTCTAATGCGCATGTGCCATCCAACTTTGGCTGCTGCGGCACAATCAGATTACAGCTGTGCTTGCTTTACAGGTAACTTGATTTACTTTAAAGTCGTTACCCTCACAGTGCCGCTCTTTCATGCAGGTGTTTGTTTTATTTAACCTGGCTTTATTTAGAAACCTTTCCCTCCGTCTCCAGTGAATAAAGCCTGTCTTCAGAGGATATTTAGTGCATGTACAAATACTTTGTTAGGGAGTGAGTTTTCAGGTAATCTGTACCTGAGTATTTATTTTTCTGGGAAATTTTTATTTCTACTCCTTACATTTTAACACAAATATCTGTACTTTCTACTTCTTATATTTTCAAAACAATCAAATGATAATCATTTGATAATCATTGTCAAATGACAATGATAATCATTGTCATTTGACAATGATTATCATTATCAAATAATCATTTGATAATGATAATCATTGTCATTTGACAATGATTATCATTATCAAATAATCATTTGATAATGATTATTTTGATATCATTATCAAAATAATGATACCACTTATTTTAGGTTCAGTGGTATCATTTAATGGGGGGGGGCAGAAAGGCATGCAGGTGTCTGTATGTTGTTGTCAGCATCTAGGTAGCGTTACAGAAGACGAATTAGCATAAAGGGAATAAAGTTTTTACACGACATAACGTTTCTCTCAGCTCAACAAACATCAGCAAACACACAAACTGTTTGTGTGCAGTTTGTCTCACAGTGTGTTGCTGGCTAAGGATCCAGTTGCTGTCTTTGACAGGGAGAGAAAAGAAAGAGAGCTAACTTCACTCCGAGATGGAGAAAGATAAGAAAGACAGAACAGGAGAGGAAGAAGAGAGGTCAGATTTAAAGATGCGGACTGCTCAGTGACACTTGATAATCTGCACATTATAGGTAATATCATAATTTTAATCATATATTGGACTTGTATGTAATGGGTTTTGATATATTGTGTATTTTTATTTTATGTAACGTCCTGCAAAACAACTTCTAACTTTGTGTTATTCAAATGTTGGATGAAAATACTGGCTAGGATAAACAGGTTAGCTTGCATTAATGTGGTGAATTCACAGTACAGCGCTGTGTTGGAGTGCTGCACAGCGGCCGTGGTGCTTGTGGTCAGAGTTAGGTTACGTTAAGTGTAGCAGAGATGAATTTTCATTTAAGAAGTGATGCTGAGATCCACTGAGTTTTCACTTTATACGAACTGTATCTGTTGACATCGTTGAATTCAGCTGTGTAAATCCAAAGAGAGCAGCAGGTCAGCTGATCACAGCCTGTACACTATGAAAATCTACTTAAGCTCATATTAGGAATTATTGTGAGCCGTTATTATTTTGGCAAATGGACTGGGTCTCATATAGTGCTTCTGTGAGTGCTTTCTATCTAACATTCACACACAACTGGGGTTGGTATCTTGCCCCAGGATAGTTGGCATGCAGATTAGTGGGTGACCTGCTCAACCCCCCTAAGCCCATGCTGAGTCACTACACAGATCTTAGTGTTCTCCCACTTGTCAAGTCTCACTTTTAACCCCTGATTGTACTAATTTTTCTGTTTTAGCTGTGGAGGCAATGTCACACTCTAGGCAACGGAATCTATATAAATTCTCTTTTACTGCTCGTCCTAAATAACAAATTCAAGCTGAGTACATTCAATAGAATCTGAATTTGAAATTACATTCATTTGTGTTCTTATGAACTAATATTTCTTTTTGTATTATATTAATAAAGCAAAAGGCTAAATTGTGCCTCAAGGAGCCACTTTTTACTTTCTTACTTTCTTACCAGTACTTTTTTCACTTTTATTTGAGTGAAGAATTTGAATCAGTACTTCAGCTTTTAGTAGATTTTTTTTTTTTAACACTAGCATCTGTACTTCTGCTTAAATCCCGAATGTCTGTACTTTTGCACCTTAGAGAATCACAAATACACAACGGCTGCAAAAACGATAAAATGTTTTACAGTTTTACTGCCATTCATGTTCCCTGCCGCTATCTTGGTTTTTTAAAGTGGGTTTGGTGGAACAGCTCCGACTTTTCATGTACTAAATCCAAGTATGGGGGCATTTCCGATTAAATTTCCAACTTATTCTGGAATCCACATTTTTCCAACCACAACTATCGCCTTCTGGTGGCCTTCAGCTAGAATTTATGGTTTAAGACACCCATGCATTGGCTTTATTTTACTGAACTGGAAGCTACAACCATGTTTTATGAGGAACCTTTATTGTCACGTCATGCTATACAAGTTTTATGAGGAAAACACAAACATAAAGACAAAGTATGGAAGCAGAAATGGACATATTTGGATAAGAGGGTAGAGGGCTAAATTATCAGCTGTCTTGGTTAGCGAGCACAGGTAAACTGCATGGGCATGATCCATAAAACCGGTTTCATTCCCAACGCGTAACATACCGACCATTTGCCACGTCCCGAAGCATCCCACGGGAACGTGAAGGGTAACCGTCCACGTCCCTATGATACACGCCGGATTGTGGATGGATTCCACTAGAATGACGCTCCCGGCGGTAACACACGTTCCAGCCGTGTATTCAAGCCCTAACCCTGACCTTAATCCTAACTATAACCTTATCCCTAACCTTAACCACAACTTTAATCGTGTCAGATAGTGTTTTCCAAAGCGATTCATGATGAGAAAGTAAAATAGATGTACATGTTTAGATTCAGTCCAAACGGTTCTCACATTTCCTCCTGTTTCCGAATGCATAACATACCGACCATTTGTCACATCGCGTAATATGTTACGCTTTGGGAGTGAGAACGTGTTGCATCCACAGATACACATCTGCTAATTAGTGCTAACCAACATCTGAATAAAAACGTAGAATTCTACTCACTAAAACTGAAGTAACGGGTTCTTGCATGGCCTGTTAGTATAACTATCCACACAGCAGACTACATTATTTGTCAGATAAGCCAATAAAAATTCTCTAAAAGGCACTAAAAGCACAAATAAGATGAATAAATCCAGTTCAGAGATTTAACAGAGATTAAATCTAACCAAACTGACTGACCACAAGCCTGTCAATCAAAGAGACCACTCCCCAAATTTATGCTTTAACAATATCCAGATGGATGAGCTATTTAAAAAGAACAGAAAGAGTAGCCGGAATTTTCTGCTGTTAAGTTAAAAGTTGGACATTTTAACCCCATGAAGACATCCTGATTTCAGTATAACTGGATAAATTGAGTGTTCTTAACTTTTTTGGGGTCATTGGGACATAAGTGTTATTTGTGTTACATAAACTTTTATATTGTGTTCAACTCGCAGCATTTTTTTTCTCTTTATTTGCAGCAGATTTCTAAATCTAGGTGTAGAAAAGGTGCTAAATGTTGGGCGTGTAATAATAATAATATCACTGTCGTGAGGGGAAGTCTCTATTAAACCCCTGCTGAGATGCATGAATTGAAACTTCCCGCTGTTTGTACCGAGTGAAAACAAAACTGATCTCTGTTGGTGACTCTTAAAGTGCATTGAGTGCTCAGAAAAGCACTATGAGAACCAGTCCATTTACCATTTGTTGCGCTGGTACAATGATGCACTCTCGGCCAAAGAACTGCATGTCACTGTGTGTATTAACAGAAGGAGCCTAAGAATAGACGCCCTGCGGGATATAACTGGTCCATAATGATGTCAACTCACAGCTTCCTCTTGTAGTATAAGTTAATACTATAGGTAAAGTTAGTATTTGTTATACGTGTTTTAATTTTATAAGTTCGGACGCTGTGAACAGAATCATAAACCTGTAATTTATTTCCAATAGAACTCAGAAAACATATCAAGTGTTTAAACTAAGACGTTTTATTGTTGCATGAATAATATGAGTTCATTTTGAATTTGATGGCAATAAGAAGTCTCATAAAAGTTGGTACAGGGACAACAGAAGGCTGGGAAAGTAAGTGGTACTAAAAAGAAACAGCTGAAGGGATTTTTTTTTTTTTTAGGCACAAGTTCACCAATCTGCAAAAAGCTGTCTACAAATTGTGGAACAATTTCAGAATGATTCACACTTTTGTGACAGTCTCCTCATTGATGGGTAAAATACATGGCAGACTGGCCCTGGGTGAGGGGCTGGAGAAGGAGGTGTCAGAGCTAAAGATGCCAAGAGATTCACACATCAGAGTACATGAGAGGGACAGTTTGGAGGTAAAGTTAGAGAGACAAGGCTGAGATGGTTTGGACGTGTGCAGAGGAGGCAGAGTGAACATATCAGATAATGCCAGGCAGGAGGAAAAGAGGAAGACTTCAGAGGTGGTTCATGGATGTAGATGCAGATGTAGATATGAAGGAGGAATACAGAGGGTTGGACACTCTTAAGGGAGCAGCTGGAAGAAGAAGATGAAAGAAAAAAAATAAAAGCCAGTCTTGATGATCGTGACCTCACACTGGAGAGGTTTGTAGCTGAGCGTGAAGCGGCTAGGATGAGAATTAACACCTCCAAGTCTCAGCTGGAAAATGAACAGCATGTCACAGTGAAGAGCAGCTGCTGCTCTGAGCTGAGGAGTTGAAGTCAGGGGCGCATCCAGAATTTTTTCATAGGGGGTCACTGAAAATAGAATTTCCAGTTTTATTATGCTGCTGTCAAATATAAGTTACTTGGAAAATATGGCAAAAAGGTAAGAAAGAAAATAATAATATGCATAGTTAATTTCCCGCTATTAAAGTTGATATCACTGTAAATAGGTACATATGAAAAACAAATAAGACTTTGAAAACCACAATAATCTGTTTTAACAGATTGAATGGCTGATTGTAGGGTGTTAGGGTGTCTTCCTATTTTGCACTCATGTTTATTAAAATTCTTAACAAAATAAGACAGTCTTGCCA
>VURO01015844.1:31895-47495 GCA_015108175.1 Pelvicachromis taeniatus
AAGTGGCACTTCACAGTGTCTTTTTCACAGCACACATCACAGCATCCATCACCATGGTCTGATTTAATCAACTTCTGTGATTCTTCATCGTCAGACTTTTTATCAGCAGCTTTGTCACATTTTTAAAAAATGTTTTAAAATATGCAAAAACAAGACATTTGTGCAGTCTTCAGGAATAGTTTTCCAGGCTTCTTGAAGAACATTCAAAGCTCTTCTTTGGATGTCTCTGCCTTTTATTCTGACAAAATGATCCCACACTGCTTCAGTAATGTTAAGGTCGTGCTGTAAAGCTGTTGCCAATCAGACTGAAACTAAAAAAGCAAACAAACAACCAAAAAAACTTTGAAAGAGCTTCTGAAACCTGGAAAAGTATTGCTCAAGAGGGCTTGAAAATTTTACAAGAAAGTTTGACTCCTTGGAAGCTAAAGATAAAGAAATGAGTAGTGGGTCAAGACTTTGGCACAGTACTGTATATACAGTAAATCACTACAGCTAACCTGTAAAACACAAAGAGATTTTAGGACTGTTTCCTCTGAATTTTGTGTCAGAAGAAATTTATATTCCCATTCTCCTTTAAGAAAATAAAGAAGAGAAACCTGTCCTTCATGTGATTCTTCACATAGTGACAACATTTTTTCAAATCTTTGGCCTAAATGTCCTGAAACATTTCAAACCTCGCAGTTATCCTGCTGTGCATCCACTCTGGCAATAATTAGCAATCACCACAAGATGGCAGCCTTGTTTCAAACTTCACCGTGTTTGCCAGTTTCCCTCAAATGCAGATTTAAATCCTGAAGGCTGAAAAACCTTGACTAACATTTTAAGAGACCAGTCCCGTCATATTAGTTCACTTAAGACCAGTTCCTCCTTTGCTTGCTTTAATGGGTTTGTCCCTGACTTTGTATGAACACAGTGAAAATCCATCCATGCAGCAAAAACAAACTGTGACTGCAATTCATTCTTTAAAAAACAATACTAATCAGAGGAATAATTAGAAGAGAGCCATTAGTTATTTGACTTTTTGTAGTGGCCCTGTTTTGGCTCACATTCTGATTGCAGCAGTTTCTTTAAGTCTGCAGTTTTAATGATGGAGGCAGTGCTCTTGTGCTTTTGTATGCTCGTATAAATCTTTTCCACACAGAACATTTTGACTTTACAAAAAGAAAAGCACAAACTCACTTTAGCTGATAAATGTGCTTGATGTGTTTCTAAAACACACGTTCCATTTTTTCCATTTTAACAACTCGACACGTCTGCTGTGAAAAAGCTTTGTTGCAGTTGTGATCAGAAGTTTTTATCCACTCATCGTGGGCATGAATAGTAATTTGTTTGTTTTTTTCCAGGCTGGAATGAGTGTGCAGCAAACATCTTTAATGACTTTAAAAGACAAGAATTAGCTATCAACAGGCTTCTGGCATAATTCTCGCTAGATCACTGGTTTCCTGGCACAGGATCTCCTCACCCCCCTCTCCCCCAACCAGAGGTCTCTTCCTGTTAAAAGGGAGTTCTTCCTCCCCACAGTCACTAAATGCTGCTCATGGAGACGGGAAACCTGCTGCTTGATGACTAAAACTAAAATTGAATTCCAGCGAACCTAACAAACCTCCATTTAATGTAGATGAACACATATCTGTGCACAAGACAGAGGTCAGTTAAAAAAAACCCCATTTATGTGCAGAAATCAACTTATTGATAACATCCTGCATTACTCTGCTTCTTCCATGTTTTTATTGGGATGGTAACAAATGAGTGTGAATCTGAATATTCAGGGCGATGCCGCCTCGTGCATGTCCATATTCTTCCGCTGGATTCTCTCCTGCACTGCAGCACTGCACGATGGAGGACTACTGATGCAGTCTGATTGGCAAAGTGAGTCACAGCGAGCCAAACCTGTGGCTTGAGGCTTCCACTCATGCAGGAAAAAAAAAAAAAACATTCAGCCTAACTGATTATTTCTGTAAAAGCCTGGAAACTGTTATCATTATGCTTAGCTTCCTCAAGACTGACTGACACTAAAGAAGAAATGAACTTTTCTAGATGTAAAATTCCTGTTAAGTCGAGGCAGATTGGGACTTATCTATGGCAAATCTATGGCGATGAGCAGGAAATCCACTTATTTATGCCACTTGTGAGTGTCACCGACATAAATATTTGCCACGTTTACAGTAAAGTGTTAAATTTTCCCGCCCAGCAGCTTTTTCTCATTTGAATACCATCCAGACAGGTAAACACCCAAAGGAGCAGCCATGAGGTATTATGGTCATTATAATATTTACAAAACCTGAACTTTTGCTACCATGACAACATGCTCTCTTTTTTTTTTTAACATGCATAGTATTTGGGTTCAAAATGACAGATTACCCTGAGGCCCTGTTTTAAATGTCATGAGTAGGAAGTCCAGCTCACAACCTATCAGCTCTTGGGGAAAACAGGGATGTCGAGAGTCATTTAAAACTACTGTGTGTGAGCTGAACAGAGGAGAAATTGGGAGGGGGGGGGCTTCCTGATCGCTTCCAAATAGGAAAAACTTTTAAGGAGCTTATTTGGGGGGGGTTTGAACAGATGCAGTGTATCAATGAAATATTCAGTGGGATCATGATATGCAAGATTAATAACAAACTAACTGTGTTTACTCCTTTGCCCTGCAGCTACGCCACCAAGACTGATCCGTGATAATAATCCCCAGCTGGAGAACAAACAACATCTGGGTGTGGAGAGAAGGGAGAGGGCGAAGCCTCAGCTGGGTGGGCGGCAGATGGTGACACTGCAGCAACACTTCTCCAGGTAGCACAATCATCACACCGCACTTACAGTACATGCTCTCTTAAGAGTCCAAGGTCTGCTCACAAGATGGTTTTATTAACGTTTTTGAGTGAGATGCACATAGTGTATGGAGACTGTGTAAGAGCTAAGACTCCTCAAAGCATGACATGGCTTTTTGGGAACTGGCTCACCACAGAAAATAATATTTGTTTGGCCTAAACATGTCTCACTTTGCAGTCTTCTTTGGGGTTCTTTGGGTTTCCAGAGCTAGGTGTAGATGATTAGACCCAGAAACAGGGTCATTACATCACCACATAACAAGCCACATGAAGTATTCAAAAAGTTTCCCCTCTAACATTGCACCTCATACCTCAGTTTATTAAAATCCAGTGGCCACAGCCCATAAAAAAAAAAACAGTCCAGTCAGGATGCAAACAGTGCAAAGCACATCCATCAAAGCTCGGCACAGCTCGATGTGACGAACCCGCTGGGCTTCTGTGGTGTCGTCCAACGGTTTCATTAAGGTAAGAGCCCACCGCAGGTCGTCTTTGAAATGAGAAGAATCTATTCAGTTTTAATTGGGTGCCCCACACTAAAAACTCAAACTCATGTCCACTTATTGATCTCCCCTCCTGGCATCTAATAATGGGGAAATAATAACCAAGCATTATGTCCAGCCGTGTTAGGCTACTGACGGTGCCCCGTCATCCGAGTTCGATCTGCATATGCTCAGCGAGGTGTGAGATTAGACCTCCAATATTTGTGACCGTCAGTTAATTCCCCCCCTGCCAAGCAGAAGATATTTGATCTGCTGCCCAATATTTAGGAAAATTACAGAAGATATTTTTCACTCTCTCTCTGTCTCTGATAGATAGCACAAGGTGATGTGTCCGGCAGCTAAAAATTATTTAAAAAAATAAATAAGCATACATGCTTAAAATCAGAAAATAACAAATGAAGTATTCACTAAATGTCAGTCTTTTTAAAAACAGCTTTATTCAGTCTTTTTATCTTGTTTCACGCCTAATCCAAAGCAGCGTTTTGAAATAAATCCTGCCTTTCTGTGTTCTGTTCAGACACTAATTTTGCAGCCTCCGAGGACCTTTAAGCTGAGCTGCTAAAGCTCTGCAGGATATTTTCAGTCCCATCTTTTATTTACAAAAACATCTTTATGAGATATTTTCAAAACATCTGAGTAGCTTCAATTTCATGCTAGTACAAAGATCAATTCCTGAAAAAGCTAACTCTAAATCAGAACGATTTGGTCGAGCATCAGCTGAGACCGTTTTTATTTTTCCTACTTTAAAATGATGTTTGGTAAAGATACAAACAATTTCTTCTTTCACTCAAAGCAGTTTGAATCACAGAGCCTGCTGGGATGGTTTCATTTGAGAATAGCTTAATAGTTCGCACGTCTTCACTAAGAATATTTTCAATAATATGAAACAATCCTGATGGATTCCTTAAGGCTCAGGCACCAAAACAACTTGATTAGATTTAGAAAAAAAGCTAGCTTCAAGTTCCACTCCATCTAATATTTGAATAAATTCTTCTGTATTTTTCTATTTTCTGTTTTATAAAACAACTTACATGGCATCAAAACTGCTAAATAACACATGTCATCATGTATTCGATGTAATCCAGCTGCTGACTGACAAACAGAGCCTCTGTGAGAGGATGCCACACTCACACTCAACAGGATAACTCAGTGTGCTGAAGATAAAGACTGTGAGCTTCAGTGTATCACACCAAAGTAGGGAAAGGGGTCATATTATTACTTAAGGGGGACTGTAGGCCATTCATTCATTCATACATTGTTGTGTGTGATAGCTGAGGGTCGTGCTTTGGAAAGTGCAGCCTGCGGCAAAACATCACAAAGCGGCAGCAGCATCATTTGAGGGGTGAAGGAAGAGTCACTGTAAACACATGCATGGCTGCACATGTGTGTCGGTGGATGGAGAAATAGTAGAAGACAATTTCATCGGTCCAGGTGTGTAAAATGACATTTCTGGATTGTTTTTGCTCCCATAATTATTCTTAATGCCTTCTTATAAAGTCCTAAAGTTCTGGTGTTGAAGAACGAAGCCAAACGAAGCAGAAGTACCAACAACTGCAGTTCCTCTACTGCACAGTGAGCCAGTGCCCATAATCCCCATGTTAAAATGTCTGACTTTACAGAAGAAAGAAACATGTTTACAACTTGATATGAAAACTGTTTCAGTGCCTATTGACAGTTTCACACTTTTGTGATAACTGTACAACGAGTAAGTGTTTTATAACTTGTTTTAAATTTAAAGGCGTGGCTGTTTTGACTCACAGGTAGACACCTATAGCTGCTATTGTTTTTCTTACTCTCGCGTTGGCCAGTTTAGATAATTTTTAATGGCGGTAAATAACAAATAATATGGCTTTAAGCAGGTTCTTGTTGTTAGCATTAGCTGATAACTTAGCATGGCATCTTCATGTCATTGGTCCAAATTCTGCATGTAGTACTGGCACATTGCACAGAGTGGATGGAATAATGAAGGAGGACTACCTCCAAAATCTTCAACTTCACCTCAAATCAATAGCTGGAGTTGAACCTTGGACACAACTGGGTGTTCCAACAGGACAATGATTCCAATAATTTCTGACCTTTGCACCCCCAGTAAATCAGGACTTGACGCTTTAAATCCAAATGAGCATTCCCTCTATTTTTCTACTCTGTAAAATCACTTTAAAAGATACAAAAGATCTTTTTTTAAACTTGAAAAGTCTTGTAGGGCTTCTGCTGAAGGTAGCCTCCTTTATGCAGTCTTTTTTGTATTATCAAGACAACAACACAATGAGCACCGCCTTTGTATCAGGCGTTTCAAAAGAATGCAGCTGTAATAAATAGGCGGGGATATTGAGGCTTTTATTATGCAGAGGTCGTATTTCATTGTTATGCTATGTGTGACTTTTGTGGATTGATTTGTAGAGGTAATCGTCAGGAGGAGTCGGTGTATTATATGTCTGAAATCGAGAGTAATGAAATTCTTTAGGAGCTGATTGTGAGGACAGCTACCTCTACAGCTGCTGAATGAAACCAGAGCTTCTTCCTCATGTATGGACTGACTGCCGTCAAAGAAAAGGTCTATCCAGTGTAACAATCCAACCATGACTACAGTTTAAAACAGAGGAGCTGGGAGTGAAAAGTCAAAACAGAAAAATAAAACAGACTAATATGTTTAAGGAATCCAATCCTGTATCCTGTGCTCAGTGGGCAGCAGCTCTGAAATGAGGTCTGCTGGACAGTCAGATGTCTCAGTGATGAGTCTGCGATGGCGTGACATTTACGAGGCCTCGTTATGTCCGAGTCAGACAGGGTGAGTGCTTGTTTTTTGAGAGCACTCAGCTGCACATTATATATTTTGAACATGGCCCACAGAGAGATCTGTAGACCCACTTTCCCTTCAGCGATGGAGCGATGACTCGTGTAGTTAGCCTCATTTCAAATGACCAGCGGTCAGAAGGAAAGCAGCGTGGCGTGAGGGAGGACCGATTGGAAAGGAAGTGGAGGCAGTAAAAATATTAAAATTGATGAGAGTAGCTTGAATTTTGATGGGAGGACCTCTGGTGAATCTGGTGGAGCTCATAAGGAGCAGATGCAGTCTTCTGACAACTGGACTTTCCCTTTATAACCATGCATTTCTGGCTCAACTGTGACCCACACGTTCTGACACTGACTCAGGGTGAGTGTGCCAGTCAGATGTTGGGTGTGTGGGAGTATTTGACACACACCTGGCCAAACCAATACCTGAAATAACCCATAGCAAACATAGCTTATGAATTTTGGTCTGCATAACATCTGTCAGTATGGCAACTGAGCAATAAATCCCATAAATAACTCAGATTAGGCTACCTGGGCAGTCACTATGAGGCTCGAAAGATGTGAAGTTATAACTGGATAAGTCGCCGGTATAATTTTATGTCACTTTTAATTATTTAAGATAAAACAAGACAGGAAGTACAAGACAAGCCACTGACAGACTGGCAACTTGTTTCCTTATGACAGCAGGGAAAGGCTCCAGTCCCCTGAAATGGATAGGTCATAGAAAATGGATAGAAGATAAGAAACATTTAGGAATTTCCTGTGTTAAATCTTGAAAGTAAAGAAAAACTCAAATAAACACGTATACGCATACAATAAAATGCTATGTAAAAATCTAAATATAACACAAAAGTGTCTCATTACAGTTTTAAAAAGTTCCATGAAGCAACTAACAAGTTGACAGGCCAACAAACGTAATCCAAAACCACCAAAGGGTGACACCTTCATCCATCTTTTATAGAAAAGTCCACAAGCCAAGTTTCAGGAAGATTATTAATTTTCATAAGTGGTCACATGAGAGGCTGGGACTGGTGTGGACGGCTGACTTTAGCTTATTGGTGCGGCCCTCCACAAAAGTCCCAGTGTTTCCCAGTTGACAAGCCCCTAGGAAAAATAATTTCCCCACCCCTGAATCTGATCTTTATTTCTCCTTAAATACGAACTTTAATTTTCACCATAGTCAAAGCACATCAGTATATCTGTGTGACAAAACAGACCAAACGGCAGTGCTTGATGTTATGGAATGAGAATTAGCAGACTATCTATGAATGTCAAAATGTAAAAGTAAGAAATTATTTCTTCCTCAGAATGTACTTGTGTAGACTGGGAAGTCACTACCGCATATAGAAAATAATCATGTGTCATTATACAAGCTTCCTCAAACTGCAGCGTTTGGCTTCGTAACACGGTCGCTTTTGCAGAGAGCATTCATCGTGTGGTCGCTCATGAATTTAATGTTTCATTGAATTTTCCATTTGGTGGATACAGTAAGAGCCAAAGTGTTGCACTTAAAGCGCCACAAGTGCAGCGTGGGTAGTACCGGGATTTTAACACCCCCCCCCCACACACACACACACACACACACACACACACACTTTACAGCACTGATGGTCTGCTGAAGTCGTTGAGCAACTTACAGTGGCATCTGCATTTTACATCGGCCTCTCAAACTGCACGTATCCAGATCAAAATGCATTTTCCTGGGCTTTAAACTCAAAGATTGCTCGAGTTCAGTATCATCCCCTCCCACCACCATCCCACCCGCTGTTTCCCATTTTGGCTGAGCTTGTTTCAGGTCAGTGGCAGTGACTGAAGAGAGGAATGCCAATGGAGTGCTCACAGTCGGCAGCCGGCGCTAATGGCTGCGCCACACACAATCTAACAGAGGGAAAGGCTGGCCTGGAAGTGACAGGGCAAAATGTCACTGCGTACAACATTACGGAGGCATGGTCAGCGTCCATCAAGCATACACAGCTCCAGGGGAAAACGATTACAAAATAACAGTCAAAAGCTACATGACTATAGCTGAAGCCCTCTGAAGAAATGTCAGCGGCACTTTTATGGATGGCTTGAATAAAATCAAACATTAAAGCAAATCAGTAATTGATTGTTAATTTGTCCTGCCTGTGGATACTCCCGTGATTCACACGAGTCAGCTGCTACCAGCCAAAACGCTCTTTAAGACCCTTTGTTTTCCCCAAACTAGCAGATTTTGCAAAACAGCTACACCACTAGATATGCCACTTCATCTAAAATTATGTCACTTCATCTAAAATTAAAAAACGGAATATAAAAGATGGATTTCACCCATTGGAATGAAGATTCCTGTTTCTGAAACCTCAACTTTTTGGTCAGCACCATGTTAGCTTTTTGGAACCTCATGTGATCATATGCAGAAGAGAGTGTGGAGCTCGATAGTCAAGGCTCCTACTGGGTTAGTCATCAAGGTCAATCTTAGCAGTCTGGTGTTTGGTGCTAGGTAGCTAGTTCTGTTACTGAGAGGAAGAGTGGTAGAGGGTGTGTCCTTTGTGGCCCAACCTATCCCAGAATTCATAGCGCGGCCCAGCCAATTTCAGTTTCCAACAATGGCGGCAGCTATTTAGTTTTAATATTGCTCTTATTACTCTTTCTGGGCCACGAAATAAACTTTTAACATATGTCCAGGTGAGAATGTAGCTGTGTAAACTTTTATTAAGACATCACATATTTGCAAAAGTGCACCGACGTTTTTGGAGACGTTTGTTACCCATCATCTCGATAGCTAACCGTTCTCATTGATTCTACTCTATACGGAGTTATAGTTTTCGAAGATAACATCAAAACCTAACAAACCTAACAACTGAGACAACTATTTCATAAAATACTACTAGCAGATGAAGAAGGAGGTTAGATGACTTCCTTATGGACTTCTATAGAATGAGACCTATTTTTTTTTAACCAGGAGAAGACATCTTTGGCATCTTTCAAAACATAATTAAAATATAATAAAAGTAGCAGCAGGTAAAATTCTAGTTATATTTATTCTTCTTATTTATCATTTTTGCCAGCAGTCTGTGTACATTATGTCTCATTATTAGTTGTGGAAAATTGTGGGTCAAGTCCTCTCAGTGGCAGCTTATGACAAACTCTCATGCAGCCAACATAAAAATGATAAAGTGTGGAGATGTTCTATTAAAGATCAACTGGTTTATCAGCAGCTTCACATTCTCTGTTCTACACCTTTGCTTCCAATTAGTGAACTTCATTACTGTGTCCAGCAGCCTGGAAAAGTTACATTGTACTGCAGACATGTTAACGTCTCTACTCGCTATCTGCCTCATCATTAACTTTTAGATTAAGGAGAATTTGGTCAGTGATCCAAATGTTAAGGAGTAACCCCATTATCAAAATTTAAACAGAGGATGGAGTCTTATTCTGGGGTTAGTTTTAATATATGAATGAACAATAAGTAAAAACAACTATATTTTTTTAATATGTCTATCTCTGAAATGTGTTCATTAAATTGTTTTTATAAGCTGTATTGGTTTTATGAGTTAAGGGGTACGGCAGGGTCATCTAATAATCAGAAGGTTGGTTGTTTGATCCACAGCTGCTCCAGTCTGAATGCCAAAGTATCCTTGGGCAAGATTACTGAACCCTGTGTGAATTTTAGATAGAAAACACATAAATAAGACCAAAAAAAGACTTCTTGTATGAATGGGTGTGAATGCTTAGAGTACTCCAGTAAAATTTAACAGTACTACATAAGAACTAGTCCATTTACTATTTACTGTCAGTCAGGTGGCCCATCACTTTGGTCCAGTTGGGTTCTTTTAAAGTTTTCGTGGTACCCACATGATGAATCCAGTGATCAGTCTCTGACTTTCCTTCAGGTTTCAGTGGGATGTGTTGTTTAAGAAGATTTTGGTTACTAAACAGTTGTCCTATTGGTTAATCCACTGCCTGGAACGGCTTCAATGATTTAGACGAAACGGATGCTTGGTTAGGAATTCTTGTTGTCACATGTAAACGCAGTTTATACAGAGCAGTGCAATTTTTCAATATGAAGAGGTTAATGTTGTAAAATGGTGCATTTTAAACTGATCCATGATGTTTTCCTGAACCTAAACAATTAGTTTTGGGGCTTAACCCTAACCTTTCACCAGGGTCTTGGATTTTTCTACGCATGTCCTTAGCTTAGGTGCTATGCTGCCTGATTCTAACCAGTGATAGCAGGGTAACATGGAAAATAGTAGTAGGGAACAAGATATAAAAATATTTCCCATTAAATTAATAAACTGATGTTATATTTTAACTCGTGACTTTCACAGAGCTGCTAGCAGGGATGTAACATTACTACCTCTCTTTAGCAACCTCCTTGAGCACTTTTGGAAAGAAACCAAGTCAATCAAGAGGCACAGAGGTATGATCTCTCTAGTTTTCTCTGGGTCTCCTTCAGGATGAGGGGTGGAGGGGTCCTGTAGTTGCTTGAACCCCTTCAGCTGGCTCAAATCAATGTGGAGGAGCAGCAGCTGCACCATAAAATGTCTGTGGTTAAAATTTATTCTAAAATATAGATTATCCACAATAGTAATTAGCCTTATACGTGTTCTGCAACACTTAATTGCAATGAATTCATCTCTCATTATGCAGATTATATTTTAACGGCTTTGTTCTCTTCTTGACCACAGCATGGAGGAGACGGTGCGAACGCTACTACAGAACCAGGACTCACTGGAAGGGCCCAAGGTGGACCCACTGGACCTTATGAAAGCATACAAGGTACCGAACATGCTTTCAGTCACGAGGTCTCTGTTACGAGTATGAAAGTTTCATAAAATCTGAAATAATGTGAAACAGAAAAATTAACAACACTTTTTGCAATAATGTCTTGAACTCTAATGAGAAAATAAATTAACAGATGATATTTTTCATTTTCTATATAGCTGAAATACACGAGGGTGATTTACTTTTAGATTTACTATTGATCTCACTTTAAAATGCCTTTTTTTTGGTTTTTAATCAAGTATATAATACATTTATGCTTTTTGTGTAGAAGTGGGTGGTTGATGTGGTTCATTTTCATGTGCTTGCTGGAATATTAAAAAAAGAATTAATGGACAGTTGCTGGGATGATGCATAGTTTTAAAACCTGCTGTATTCATGGGAATATTCATCCATGCAACTGTATACGACAGGGGATCAATGAATACATTTGAAATACTTTTTTTTCACCACACAGTCTTTTAAGTCTTTTTAGATATTTATGAAAAAATATCGTGTTTATGGTACTACCAATAATGATGCAATCGTTTAGCTTGCGGGGGTCTGTGTTGTGTCGCCAGATAGATTCAAGTCCCCACAATGTAATAATTTTTTTTGTGTTGTGGGGAAACACAGTCGCACATGCTCCAAATCCTCAGCTTTGATGTTGTTTATGAGTAATGTTGGTGTGGCTGAATGTGCAAATCACAGGAGCTAATGAACCATATAGCAAAATGCAAACAAGTCTCATAATTAGGAATCTCAGCTTTATCCATCTTCTGTCCTTTTGATACTTCGATCCATCTTCTCCTGTTTGAGTCGAAGCTTTTTTTTAATGTTTGTATTCTACAGTTTTATACTAATAATGCAAAGTGAAAGATGATGCATCATTGCATTAAGGGCCAGGCTTGTGTGCAGGCGGTTTATCATCTATGAGTGACGCTCCAAATAACACATTAAGAGTGCAAAATGCATGAAGCTTAAAGTGCTTGAACTGTGTACATCAGCCAAAACAGTGATTAAAAGAAAAGAAAAGGCTGTCCTACACTGTTACATATACTCCATGTACTGGTGCTATCGTCTTCTTTTAGTGCACTCTTTAGTCACCACAGTATTTCTAGCATCTTTTTGTGTCACACCAGCCCCTGCATGGCCTCCTTCACTACAGCCATGAACCTCCTCTGAGGTCTTCCTCTTTTCCTCCTCCCTGGCAGCTCCATATTCAACATCCTTTGTTCAGTATATCCTTTATTCCTCCTCTGCACATCTACAAACCACCTCAGCTTTGACTCTAACTCTGTCTCCAAATCCTCAAAACCAAAGCTGTGCCTCTGATGTACTTATTTCAAACTTGTCCTGGTTACACCCAGTGAAAGTCTGAGCATCTTCAGCTCTGCTTTCTGTTTGTTTTAATGCCACTTTCTCCAAACTTCAACATACAGTGCTGTATACTCTATGTTGTAAACTCCATTTATCTGTAACTGAGTATCAGTAAAATGATGAAAACTGCACAGAGGCAGCTCAGCTCTTTATAAGGTATTAATTTATATCCACTGAAAGTGTAGGAATTATTTTCTCTGACATGGATTATCGCTAATCTCAGAGTAAATACTTTTCCCAGTTGAAGTTTAATTGAAAGTTTTCTTTTAGTCTAAGACTATGTTTGATCCATGACTGGGAAAGAGGCTAAAAGTGTTTAAGTGCTACTTATTTCACTGCTAAATGTGTTCTAATTCCATCTAAAGAACAGGGACTGTTTACTACTAACAGGAAAAACATGTTCTTAGTCCTGACATACCTAGGGTAGCTTTGCATGATTCACAGTTCAGAATAATCCTTACACTACATATTTTTGTGGGGTATTATTTTGATTCTGATGGCAAAATAATAAATAATAGTAAAACAGAAAAAACATCTTTAGCGTTGTCAAGAGCATGTCAAAGCAACAGGTGGCAATATCTCTCTGACCGTGAAGAAATGTTGACCAATCAAGTCACCATGAAATAACACAGCCTGACATGAAAAGAAGAGATAAAAGCACGCATCTTTTTAAAAAAAATTATTCTTAGGGGCTCGTTTGTGGTAAAGAAAATAGAGAGAGAGAGAGGGCCCAAACCGTGGTCATGTGGCATACCCACTAACCCACTGAGCTAAACTAGCGAGCCAAAGGTGCACACCTTTGATGCTGACTTTGTCTGGCTGTAAATGTAGAAACTGAGTGTTTGAAAATCTTCACTGTGGCAGGAGTTTGTGAAAAGCTCAGTTTTCAGTGTCCAAAATGGCGTTCACGTGTCGGCAAGTCCACAGCACACAGAAAAAAATGCCAAAATACCTGTGTACATGTCACAATGCAGCTGTGTACAAGCGTGAGAGGACCCAAATGCAAACTCACCGAAACAGGGCTTAAACTCAAAACATGGCTTCATTGAGCCAAGAGACTCAAACTGCTGGGTCATAAAGACCCAGAACCGTGACAGTACAAGTACAAACAAGCCATTTTAGCCCTCCCCCTTTATGCCAACTTTATTCTTATTGGCTGCCCCTCGCAAACAATATGTGGGTGGGGTTTCTGTGCTCATTCTGTGCTCCCGATGTGTGTGCTTGTTTTTCTTCTGCTTTTCTAACTGTTTCGTAAGGCCTCTGTCAATCTTTGAATAGGACAACAAAAGAGGCTCTATTATGTTGAAGCGCAGTCCTAAGGGCAGAGAAACTGCAGAAGACAAAGGAGTTATTCATATCCAGGAGGTGATAATTAAAAGGCTGACAGGGTAGTTAACATTTGGAGTCAGCCAAAGCTGACTGTGTGCCTTAAATGACCATAATAGAGATATCCTTTCTCTGTGACATCATACAGAGCCAAGATTGGAAAAAAAATGTGTGCATGTCTGCAGCCTGAGCTTTTGTCTCACAGGGATTACGCTATATTCATTGACCTCATTATTTTAAACTTTAGCCATGTTTAATATGAAAACCCACCCCAGTAACAAACAGGACATAGGTGACAATCAAAAAGGAAAAAGCTCAATGGGTCTAATTTAAGTGTAGATAAACGGCATGGAGTTCCCCAAGACTCCACCTTGGAGCCTCTTCTTTTTAATGTCTACATAATCCAGTAGCCTAGAGCATTAGCTGGCACATTTCAGCATAAATAATAGAAGTTTAATAAATCTTTGAAATAAAGCAAAGCAGCTTTATTTATGCAGTGGCTGCAGCTCTCGGTGTGCTGCTCATCAAGATTTATTGCTCTTATAACTGGAGCTTTATGGAATATGGAGCATTTAGTTTTCATCTCTTTGTGACTCCAAGGCATGCATGTTCAATCTGCTCTCTGCTTTTCAGGACAAACTCCTGGAGGAAATGTGGAAGCAACAAGACAGTCTGGAGGGTCCCACGTCTGCCACACAAACAGTAGAGATGTCCACCTCGCCCGGGGCCGGTGGTGACGATGGCGGATCAGAGGACAATTCAAAGGACAGCAATCCCCTGTTGGAGCGGCTCAGAGCGCTCGAGGTAATAAAGTGGATTGCGTGGTCCAGTTCTTAGGCTTCGCCCACCACTTTTCACTTTCACCATTCTGAAATGTCAGACTGAGAAATATATTTAATTAAAAGTATTTCATTTGATGGTTAGAAACAAACAGGTGGCGTTGCATTAACGTAACTCTGACTGCTGTATCTTTATGTAGGAAGGGTTATTGAGGAGGTGTTGATGGTTGAATAAATATGTGGTTGTAGGCCAACCCTAATGCTTCATTGTGACCGGTTAAGAATACAAACTATGTGTTAGTTTTTTTCCTCACTCTCAAAAACAGTGGGGTCAACAGCAGGTCAGTAGATTGTGCTGTTATAGCTTCAAGATGCCATTCACGAGGTGTCAGACAACATTATGTGGTGATGAAATGTAAAAGTGTTAGCCGAAGCCAAGGGTGCTTTACATTATTAAGGACATCAGAAGAAAAACTCAAATCTGCCAGAAGCAGGGAGCATTAAAGACATTGTTTTTAAATGTGTGTGTTATTCAAGTCAGCCTCTTAACACAGAGTTCCTGCACCGTTATAAAAAGAAAACGCAAGCAATGCTTCTTAAGACCTTCTTACACAATAAGAACCCAGACCCATTTCTCCTTTAAATCATATGGAACATAAAACAGAGCAACCATGGGATACACATGACACTGAAGTTCATTTCTTTGGAATTTTGACTTCTGGCCAGAAAACACAAGTAACATGAAAAAGTCACTTGAATTTGGGGTTTTTGGTAATTATTGGCAGGATTTCTGTCATGCCCAGCAGCTACTGGGCCTAAAACTAGCATTGGTTCATCTTATTGTCCTGTTTTAGGAAAGCAGTTTGATACTACATTTATTTTATTTTGGTAGGTAAGTCACATGTATATCTATATATATGCTGTATACTAAAACACTTTATAATAAACAAAGCAATAAAAATATAATAAATAAATAATATATAAATATAAATGTTATACATAATATGCTCTGACGAAAAATTAGAAATAAACTCAGTTAAAAGTAAATACATACTATGATGTATATTTTAGAGGGAAAAAAAAAAAAAAAAAAAAAAAAAAACAAAAAAAAAAAAAAAAAAAAAAAAAAAAAAAAAAAAAAAAAAAAAAAAAAAAAATATTTAAAAAGAAAAAAAAAAAAAAAAAAAAAAAAAACAAAAAAAAAAAAAAAAAAAAAACAGGTGGAGCAGAAGAAGTTAAATTTGATGGGTGGTGCAT